>CM026897.1:63438284-63602350 GCA_015227895.2 Colaptes auratus
TTTTGAGAGGAACCTTCACCCATTCCCCTCTGCTTTTTTGGATAACCAGCCTCTGCTGGGGGAGCCTGCAGAGCCTGGTTACTCAAGTTTGTCTCCCTTCTACAATCCCTGACATGTCTAAGTCTAGTCACCTCATCCTTCAGTCTGGCCACCAGGTTAAGCAGATAGTTGATCTGCTCACACCTGATGCAGGAGTTGTCCCCACTACCCTGCATCTCAAGTGCCGGCTCCCAGCACTCTCTTGCAGCCATATGCCTGGACACCCACCTCTTGTTTATGACACTTGCCTACCTGCTTATATTCCCCCTCAGTCTCAGTCGAGACTGATTTTTTGAAGGAGTAATTGCGGCGCGTTACCACCATATGCCTGCCCTGCCTGCATGACCTTCTGGACAAGATTTAGAACAAGTGCAGCGGCGTGTTCCGAGCGAGAGAAGGCGGCAAGATTCCCACTGGAACAGAGGCTGCCATGAGGTGCCACTGGCTTTTAAACAAGCCGCCGGTGACGTGGGGAGCCTGAGCGATCCCGAGCAGCAAGCACGTGGAGAAATGGCCGTGCCGAATCCAGCTGAGTGCTGAGGGCCCGCGGGTGCCCTGCTGTTCCCATAGGTTGAAAAGGAAAGCAGCTAGTGTTCCCAAGGCTGCTGGTCACGGTGTGCTCCCGAGCAAGATTCCCGCTGGAACCATTGGATGAGGGAAATGCTGTGGATATTGTCTACTTAGACTTTCAAAAAGCCTTTGTTTGACACTGGTTCCCACAGAATTCTTGTGGACAAACTGGCTGCCCATGGCTTGGATGAGCACACACTCTGCTGGATAAAGCACTGTATGGACAGACAGGCCCTGAGAGCGGTGCTCAGTGGAGTTAAATGCAGCTGGTGGCCGGTCTCAAGTGGTGCTCCTCAGGGCTCTGTGTTGGGACCACTTTCGTTTAACACCATTATCGATGATCTCATGAAAACATAGTGTGTCATCAGTAGGTTTGCAGATGACACCAAGTAAGGTGGCAATGTTGATCTGCACAAGGGTAGAGAGGCTCTACAGCGGGACTTGGATAGATTGGATCAATGGTCCAATGTTAACAGCATGAGCTTCAACAAGGCCAAATGCCAGGTCCTGCACTCTAAAGGCATGGGGAAGTGTGTTTGGGAAGCAGTCTGGTAGTAAGGGACCTGGTGTTTCTAATTGACAAGAAACTGAATATGAGCAACCAGTGTACCCAGCTGGCCAAGAATGCCAATGGCAACCTGGATTGTATCAGAAATGCTGAGTCTAGCAAGAGTAGACAGGTGATTGGCCCCTTGTTCTCAGTTCTGGTGAGGTCACACCTTGACTATTGTGTTCAGTTTTGTGCACCTCAATACAAGAGAGATGTGGAGGTGCTGGAGCAAGTGCAGAGGAAGGCAACAAAGCTGGTGAAGGACCTGGAGAATAAATCTGATGAAGAGCAACTGAAGGAGCTGGGGCTGTTTCATTTGAAAAAGAGGAGTCTGAGGGGACACATTATTGCTCTCTACAGCTAATTAGCAGGTCTCATTGGTAGGGCTTTAAACTAGATTTGAAGGGGGAAGGGGCTGTAACCAGACCCCCCAAACAGGAGTCTGAGGGAGGTAAGCTGGAGTCAGGGGTGAAACCAGCAGCCCGGCTGAAGTGCATGTATACTAATGCACGAAGTATGGGCAACAAACAAGAGGAGCTGGAAGCCTTGCTGCAGCAGGAAGGTTATGGTGTAGTTGCCATCACAGAGACGTGGTGGGATGACTCACATGACTGGAGTGCTACAATTGATGGATACAGGCTGGTTAGGAGAGACAGCAAGGGAAATGGGTGAAGGGTGGCTCTGTACATCAGGGAGGCACTAGATGCCATTGAGATGGAGATCAGGGACGATTGGATTGAGTGCTTGTGGATGAAAATTAGATGAAAATTAGAAGACCATCAGGGCAGACATCCTGGTTGGAGTCTGTTATAGACCACCCAACCAGAGGAAGATGTTGATGAAGCATTCTATAGGCAGCTTAAGGCTGTCTCAAGATCGCCTGACCTTGTTCTCATGGTAACTTCAACCTGCCTGATATCTGCTGGGAATCTCAAACCAGCAGAGAGGAGGCAGTCTAGGAGGTTCTGAGTGCATGAGGACAGCTTCTTATCCCAGGTGCTACGTGAACCTACCAGGGGTTAAGGCTCTGCTTGACCTCCTCTTCACCAACAGGAAGGGCTGGTGGTGATTGGTGGTGGCAGAGGGTGTTTAGGCACCAGTGATCACAAGATAATTGAATTTTCAGTATTTCTCGCTAAGAGGGGTAGCAAGAAGACCTCCACTCTGGACTTCTACAGGGCAAACTTCAAGCTACTCAAGGAACTAACTCAGAAGGTTCCTTGGAAACAGCCCTAAAAAAAGGGGTCCAGGAGAGCTGGACCTACTTCAAGGAAGAGCTCTTGAAGGTGCAGGAACAGGCTGTGCCAATGTGCCAGAAGATGAACGCCGGGCAGACGGCCAGCCTGGATGTCAATGAACTTCTAAAAGAACTAAGGAAAAAAGAGGTGTATCATCTTTGGAAGGAATGGAGGCAACCCATGGAATCTTTAGGGATGTTGCTATAATGTAGGAAGAAAATTAGGGAGGCAAAAGCACATTTGGAGCTCAGACTGGCCCTGCTGTGAAGGACAACAAAAGTCCTTCTATATATAATTAATAGCAAGAGGAAGGGCAGGACAACCTCCATGCCTTGGTGGACATGGAGGGGAACTGTAACAAAGATGAAGAAAGGCAGAGGTCCTTAATACCTTCTTTGCCTCAATTTTACTAGCAGACAGAATGTCTTCCAGATAGATGGCCTGCGAGCTGGCAGAAGGAGCCAGGGAGCTGCAATAGTTTTCCTCTGTTCCAGGATGGTTAATTAGAGATCTTCTCAGCCGCTTGGACCCTCACGTCCATGGGACCGGATGGGATCCATCCTAGGGTGCTGACAGAGCTGGCAGATGAGATGGCCAAGCTGCTCTCCATCATTTTTGAGCAGTCCTGGCTCACTGGAGAGGTCCCAGAAGACTGGAATTTGGCCCACATGGTGCCCATCCACAAGAAGGGCCAGTTGGAAGAGCCAGGGAATTATAGGCTTGTCAGCCTGACCTCAATGCCAGGCAAGATTATGGAACAGGTCATCTGGAGTGCAATCACACAGCACTTCCAGATGGCCAAGGGATCAGGCCCAGCTAGCATGGATTTAGGAAAGGCAGGTCCTGCCTGACCAACCTGATCTCCTTCTATGGTCAGGTGACCCACCTGTGGATGTGGGGAGGCCTGTGGATGTGGTCTACCTGGACCTCTGCAAGCCTTTGACACTGCCCCCCCACAGTAAACTCCTGGCCAAGCTGGCAGCCCTGGCTTGGACAGGACACACTGCATTGGTTTAGAAGTGGCTGGAGGGCCGGCCCAGGGAGTGTTGGTGAATGGTGCCACATCCAGCTGTGGCCTGTCACTAGTGGTGTGCCCCAAGGATCAGTGCTGGGCCCCATGCTCTTCAACGTCTTTATTGATGATCTGGATGAGGGCATCGAGTCCATCATCAGTAAATTTGTGGACGACACCAAGCTGGGGGCAGGAGTTGATCTGCTGGAGGGCAGAGAGGCTTTGCAGAGGGACCATCGACAGGCTGGACAGATGGCAGAATCCAATGGCATGAGATTGAACACATCCAAGTGCCGGGTTCTGCACATTGGCCACAGCGACCCCATGCAGTGCTACAGGCTGGGTCAGAGTAGCTGGAGAGCGGCCAGGCAGAGAGGGACCTGGGGGTTCTGGTTGATTGTAGGCTGAACATGAGCCTGCAGTGTGCCCAGGCAGCCAAGAGGGCCAATGGCATCCTGGCCTGCCTCAGGAACAATGTGGCCAGCAGGAGCAAGGAGGTCATTCTGCCCCTGTAACTACACTGGTTAGGCCGCACCTTGAGTCCTGTGTCCAGTTCTGGGCTCCTCAGTTTAGGAAGGAGGTTGACTTGCTGGAACATGTCCAGAGAAGGGCAACGAAGTAGGTGAGGGGTTTGGAACACAAGCCCTATGAGGAGAGGCTGAGGGAGCTGGGATTGCTTAGCCTGAAGAAGAGGAGACTGAGGGTTGACCTTCTTGCTCTCTACAACTACTTGAAGGGCGGTTGTGGACAGGCAGAGGTTGGCCTCTTCTCCCAGGCAGCCAGCACCAGAACAAGAGGACACAGTCTCAGGCTGCTCCAGGGCACGTTTAGACTGGATGTTCGGAAGAAGTTCTTTAGAGCGAGAGTGGTTGTCCATTGGAATGGTCTGCCCTGGTTGGTGGTGGAGTCACCATCATTGGAGGTGCTCAGGAGGAGACTTGATGGGGTGCTTGGTGCTATGATCTAGTTGTTTGGGTAGGTTGTATTGGTTGATAGGTTGGACGCGATGATCTTGAAGGTCTCTTCCAACCTGGTTTATTGCATTTTATTTTATTGTATTATAATCAGGTCGTCTTGTCATAGAAGATCAGGTTTGTCAGACAGGACCTGCCCTTCATAAACCCATGCTGACTGGGCCTGACCCCCTAGCTGTCCTCTATATGGTGTGTGATAACACTTGAGATGATCTGCTCTATGACCTTCCCTGTTACCAAAGTCAGATTTAAAGGTCTGTAGTTTCCCAGATCCTCCTTTCTTCCTGTCTGCTAGGTAGGTGTTACATTTGCTGCCCTCCAGTCCATTGGGACTCCCTCAGTTAGCCAGGACCTCAGGTAAATAATGGAAAGTGTCTTGGTAAGCACATCAGCATCCTTGGGTGTAGCCCATCCAGCCCCATAGACTTGTGTCTCAATGGCACAGGAGGTCACTGACCTCTTTCTCATTTATTGTGTTGATCTCATTCTGATTCCCCTCTCTGAGTCCTAGTTAATCAAGTTGGGTGTCCAGGGAACTGCTGGCTTTCGTGCTGAAGATTGAGGGAAAGTAGGTATTGGGCACCTGAGCCTTCTCCTTCCCCTTAGTGTGTTTGGGTTCTCCTTATTTTCTCCCTGCATAACTTCACTACATCTTTATAGTCCTGATGAGAGACTTGTCCCCTCTTCCAAAGGCCATAGGCTCTCCTTTTGTTCTTCAGGTCCAGTCAAATGTCCCTATTCAGCCATGCTGGGTGCCTTCCTTGCTGACTTGTTTTTCAACACACAGGGACAGTCTGCACCTGTGCCTGTAAGTCTTCCCTCTTGTTGTATGTCCAGCCTTCCTGGGATCCTATATCCTTCAGGGTGGCCTCCCATGGGACTTTGTCACTCAGTCCCTGAACAGGCCAAAATTTGCCCTCTGGAAGTTCAAGGTGGCAGTTTTACTAACCCCTTTCCTTATTTCCCGAAGGATAGAGAACTCAATCATCTCATGATTGCTGAGCCCTAGATGGTCTCCAACCTTTACTTCCCCAAGAGGTTCTTCCCTGTTCACAAGAAACAAGTCCAGCAGGGCATCTTCTCTGGTTGGTTCCCTCACTAGTTTTGTCGGGAAGTTATCCTCCACACCCTCCAGAAACCTCCAGGACTGTTGTCTCCCTGCTGTATTGTATTTCCACCAGACATGTAGGAAGTTGAAATCTCCCACAAGAACAAGGGGTAGTGATTGTGAAACCTCTCTAAACTGCTTGTAAATTCATTTACCTCTTCATCCTGCTTGGGTGGTCTGCAACAGATTCTGACCACAATATCACACTTGCTGGCCTTACTCTTGATTCTTATCCATAAGGACCCTATAATCACCTTCATAAATTTGCATGGTTTCATACATTTCCCTAACACAGAGGGCCACTCTACCACCTCTTCTTCCTTGCCTATCCCTTCTGAAAAGTTGGTACTATTGACTGCAGCACTCCAGTTGTCAGAGTCATCCCACCAGGTTTCCATGGCGGCTGCTATATGATAGTCTCACTGTAGAACAATGGCATTCAGTTCCTTCTGTTTATTGCCTGTACTGCATCCATTGGTGTATTAACATTTCAGGGAGGGAATTGAGTACATACTTTTCAACCTTGACGCTCTGGCTATCTAAGATGCCAACACACTTCTCCACAAATCTTGGGCTACTAAGTTATAGAGACAACTATTGGGAAATTAAGGGAAATAGATTCAGATAAAAGTCATGAGGGTAACACATGTCACAAGGCATACCATGATGAGAAATAGAAGTTCCTACTTGAAAATCCTTGCAAGAAGTTTTGTGTCAATATTGAATCAGGATTATTGGACTAAACCAAATAAAACTGTAGTACAACTGGGGAAAAAAAGTGAGGTGTATCTGTACAGCAACCTCTCTAATCTCTTGATTTAGATAAACGGTTTTTGCATTGGAAATAAATGAATTGTCACAGGAAAAACAAGATAACAGATGTTTGGAACTGTACATCTATCTCAGTCCGGAGAGGGAAAGAGACTCAGGTCTTTTGAATATTCCAGTGTTGTGAAATGAGAGGCACAAACAAGGCCAAAATATCAACAGCTAGACTATTTATTACATAAATAAAGTGGATGGATCAGAAGGGGAGAGAGAGAAGATAGAGAGGGAGAAGAGAGAGATTAGAGGAAAGGAATTGTATTCCCACACCTCTCACCCCCCCAAGACAGTTTGAGTCTGTGGAGGAAAGGTGCTGCAGGAGATATTGGGCCTGTAGGGGAAGGGTGCTGAAGCTTTGGCTGTAGAAGAGATGTGGTCCTCTGGGCAGCCTCTTCAGCTCCACGAGTTGCAGCAGATGGAATTTAGGACATGGAGAGAGGGTTCAGTCTGCTTCTTCCAGGCTCCATGGTCCCTTTTCTTCGGAGCAGCATTGTCCAAGGCTTTTCCTTCTCTCGTGCTTTCTTTCTCAGCGGCATTGTCCTTCTCCTGTGTTTTCCTTCATCTGTGTTTCTGGTTCCGTGTTTTTCTTCTGCTAAGCCAGTAGTTGCTCAAGTCTTTTATACAGTTTTTCAGTCCTTAGCTATGTGTCAAAGTCCCTCAGGAATTCAGGGTCCAGGAAATCATCCTTAGGTAAGTATCCAGGTATCACTCCCCAGGAAAATCTTTCTGTGTATTCCTGTGTGTTTGGGCAGGGGTCTGGATGGGGGGGGGACTCTGCCTCCTCCTTCTCCATCTACTTGCCCACACACTCATTACACATCAGGAATCAGGTGGTGAATCCATTGTCTCACCATCCTCCCTTTCCAAGGTACTTGATGGGTGGAGATTATCTTGTCTTATGAATATTCCTGAAGGTGGCCTCGGTCCATTGTTGTGAGGCCAGCTGTGGTCCAGTAAGCAACCTTTGCACCTTTCAAGAGTCGTTCCAGTGGCTCTGCCCAACACACATCAGCTATTGTCTTGGTAAGCAGCAAGTGATTTTATCTTTGTTGAGTCACACCAGGAGGGACAAGCTTTAGTCTCTCACAACATCTCAATAGCAGCAGGACACAGAGATTTCCCTCAACGTGGACTGAAAAATTAGTTCAAGACCATGAATTTTAGCCAGTTGTTTTTGTAAGGATTAATTTATCACAACTGCATTTCTCACACCTGAATTTACTCAGCTGGAATCGTGAGCTTTCCCTTTACTAGATTCAGAACTGTCTTGTCTCACAATCTTCCTGTCTTCATCCTCTGCTCAACTCGCATCTCTCTTGGTTATAATGAATGTTATCACATCCTGGTGACCATCTGTGTATGTAGCAGGTATTGCTGGAAGTGTTTATCCTTTTATAATTAACTGCTTCTTAGGTTCAATGGTTAATGGAGGTCAAGGTGTGTGGTGTTTTGCTGTTTTGACTTGCATGTTTTTCCTCTTTAATATTACACTTTTATTTGCTTCCAGATGTTAATATTTATTAATAATTTTGTCATAGTTGTCTATACTTCAGTGTGATTGCTTGAATTTACCTAAGATTATAATGTTCCATATATTTTTATTAAATTTTGAAAATTATTTTTAAAGTTTCACTTTTTGGGATATTCTTGATTTGCTAAGAATGTGTTTTCTTTAGTAGAATGTAGTTGAAGAGCTTAATTACATTTGCAATGCTTTAAAAACACTTGTTTCTTGCTATTGTAGTTATCTTGAAGCAACTGATTGGTTGCGTTAAGTGTATAACTTCTGTTATCATGGTCTCTGGCTCTCACTTGTGTAAGATTCTGAAGCCACTGTCATGTTTGCAATTTGTTACAGAAAGAGCTATTCAGAAAGATTTATTATTATTTACTTTTGGTTTTGACTCTTGAGGGACTTATATCTTATACAGTTGAAAATAGCTATGTGCTGTAAGGAGTATTACCTCCCTTTGTATGTTTTTTTAGTATAAAATAAAGTAAAATAAAAGAAACCTCTAATAAACTCCCGACCTGAAATGTTAAGAAAATCACGAAATGTTCAGAAAATCACGAAATGTTAAAAGACAGGCTGTAAAACCACAAAAATTGGAAACATTGATGAAATATAAAATGAGTGAGTTTTCCATGGTCTGTCATAATTTCTATATACATTAATTTCTACTTAGCTGCCAATATCATACGTAGGAACAAAATACATTTCTTGTTTACACAAAGTGGTGTCTGAAGAAATGGCAGAAGTAATACCAGTTCTACCATGTATTTGCAAATGAGTACTTCTGGCAATCATTTGAATTGATTTAATTTTCTCAATGTTTACAACAAATGCCTTGTGTAAACATGGTAAAGTAAATAGAAGTTCTACTCTTAAATCATGCAATATAAATTTGGGGATTGTCAGAAAATAATAAATCACATCAGAACAGATTGATTTTCTTTGGAAATATCCACATTGGGATGGACCATAACTCTGACTGAATTCAAGTCATTGGCATCACTGCAAAAAGGATCTTGTTCAAGAGGTTTTAAATATAATGATCATATTGTTAACCTTTGTAATGCAAATTTTTGACAATTTGAGCTTTTCAGCAAGTGCTGTCTTGTCAGATCCATTTCTTGAAATACATATTAGGGAAATGCATTTTTGTGTAGAAGGAACATTTGAGGAATTAATGAAACTCTTCTTTCTCTGTTGTCTTTGATTTAAGCTTTTACTGCGTCTGAAATGATATCTGCAGATAATGGACTAGACAACACAAGCTGGTATCATACTGAAGTAGTTTGAACAGTATGATATTTAACTCAGGAAGATAGAGCTCTGACCTCATGACCTCATCCATCTGCCACAGCCCAGGTTCACAAATTCCTTTTGCTAATCTTTCTGTGTATCTCAAGCCAGCTGATGAAATGGAACTTCATGACTTGTCACAAACTCATGAACTCCTCATATGTTCTCTTAACTTTCTGCCCTTTTTATTTTTCTTCTCTGAGACTGGACATGAACATTTGTGATTTAAACCTCCCATGGCTGATGTCACTTTCCCGATCCCAAGCAGACTCGTGAGAGGACGATCCTGCCAGACCTCACTGCCAACCAGGGGGTCCTCCCAACCTGCAAAGCCCCAAAAAGAAAGTGAAAAGCCAGGTAGAAAGGTCACGCTTCAAGCAGAATTATCCTGAATGCTGGTCCCGGTCGGCTCTGCAGCCAAAATGACGTCGCGCACACAGCCCCGTAGGGATTTAAACCTCCCGCAGCTAACGTCGTGCTCCCTTGTGGCAGCTGTGTCTATGGACACTTTTATTCTGGTGGGTCCCTTTCCCTTGGATTTGTATCACATTATCTACAAATCAGATTACAAAATCTGCAGTTCTGGAACCTGCCACCAAAAAGAGACCTAGGGAACAGGTAAGAGGAGGGGGGCAGGGGAGGAATTCTCAGTTTTTGCTACCATCTGAGCTCTTAAACTCCATGTAAGGCTCAAACCACTGCATCCCCCTAGCAGCCCAGATACCTACCGGTGCTGATGCAGAAAAAATGGGGTCAGGGACCAGGGCAAGCAGAGAAACTGCTTGCATGTAGCCCATAGGTCTTATACACCCTGAGAGGGCTGGTACAAACAGGCCCTAGCTCTGGGGTTGCCTGAGGTAACCCTAAAATCAATGTCTGACTGGCAAATTAAAATCTTAGTACTCTCATCAAGAAACAAAAAAGAGTTTAGATGTGGCAAGCCCAAGAGCTGCAGCCCCCCTAGAGATGCCTGCTGCTTTTCCTGAGAAGGGAGTTAACCCTTTTCCTGCCTAACAGCAGGAGACTAAGGGAAGTGCTGAAGGCAGCAGGCCAGCCCCTACTGCTTCATTAAAGTATTCCAGTTCTTAACTGACATGGATCCTCAAATAGGTATCCTAGATTTAGAATTGGCAAAGGGCCTGGGGATCCAGCCAGCTCACAAAAGATAAATGGAGCACCTTGGTGGAGGTAGCTATTAGCCCTACCTGGGGAATATATTAGGAGTCATTGGCCTGATCAAGAGGCAGACAAATGTCTCTAAGGGTGACTGGGATAAAAGACTAGCTCAGTCAGTCTTGCTTGTAAATAATACTTGGGGAACTTATGGCAGCCCCCAGATTAAAGCCTTCCACCCAGCCAAGCCTATAGTGATTGCTGACCACGTGTCAAATTCTAGCGGGCCAACCTGTGTTGGTTAAACTGCCCTCTATAGGGGGTCGTGCCTATGACATTAACTAAGCCTGGGAAGGCCTGGATGGCAATGGAAGCCACCCACCGCATCAGTGTGCAGTGGATTGTCCACAACTATTAACTGTCAAGCCAGCTACTACATGCCAAGGACCTGGTCCCAGCATGTTGACCAGTATCTGACCAGCACCTGGGCAAGGGAGAACCAGAACCAGATATGCAAGGGACAAAGACACATCACTGGAGTGGCCAATGGATGGCTGCATAATCACCAGAGAATGTGACCTCCAGTCATGATCTCAGAGCACCCAAGGCTCTACCAAGAACTTCATTAATGCTCTGCCATGGACTTCACATACAGAGCAATCAATTACTTACTTATATGACTGTGTAGCACTGTTAAGTATTGCTGTTGCTATTGTTAGTGCTTGGCATATAGGAAATGCTAACTTACAAATAGCACACACAGCTCACTGAACTGCAAGGGGTAATTACCCATCACTATATATTCCTAGACAAATCTGTCCATGGCCACCTGAGTGGAGTGTTACGGGGTGCTCCAAATCACCCTTCCCCCGCCTCCATCAGCAGAGGTTTAATGGGGAAAGACAAAGGCATGAAATTGCCTTTCAAGGTGCGAAATTGCCTTCTCCTGAGGATATGTAAACAGATGGGCGGGGCATAATTTTGGGGTGGGATTTTCAGGAAAAACAAAGATAACCATATTTTTGCAATTCCTGCCTTGTTAATTTAACCAAAGTCAAATCAGTAGACATCTTTAGGAGCTCATCAGAGCAAGAATTATTTCAGTTCGTGGACCTCACAATGTGCAGTGATTGAAAAATCTTAATCCTTAAAACATTTTTTTTCATAGTCTTTAATAAAAATGCTCCCACAAACAATTGAATATTCAAATCTGCTAATGTTTCAATTCTTGAAAATGCATTCTTAGCTTTGTGGGCTGTGAAGCTAATGCTTACTCCAGCATTGATCACAGAGGATGACACAGCCTGTTCTCAGATACTGGTGTTTCTTATAACTTGTGCTACACATTTCAGACATATGCCAACTTTATTTTGTACTGCTACTTAATAGTCCATGCTTCTTTTTTTGTAGTTCATAGAATGCAGTTTAGAAGACTAAAATAATTTGTCATAATAACATAAATCTATGCAGTTGTATTATTTTTAAATAAACCAATGCACAAATATTAATTAATAGAATTAAAGCTTTAACTGTGTTTAAGTAAAACATAGAAAACAGACTTTTGAGTGGTCCTTTTTTTTGCAAAAATGTAGTGATCTCTACTGTCAGTGATTACTAAAGTGTTTTATGGGATTGTGTACCCTTAAGAGTCACTTCTTTCAGCATCCTTTTAAGTTTCTTTTAAAATATGAATACGAATAATGATATACACTCACATCTTTTAACCTCATGAAGCATAAAATATTAAGCAATAGAAAGATAATGCGCAGGTGAAATATGTCAGTACTTGACTTCACCGGCCAGTCACAACATCTTTGCTGCATGTTATCCATCACCAATACTTTGTTTATTCAAATGAGAGTCCTTTGGAAAAAACTCTTGCTGTCCCAAAGAAAATGATATAAATTTGATAAATCAAAAATTTCAATAGATGTTTAAATGAAGTACAAAACTGTTGTAAAGTGACAATGTGTGTAATAGCCTGTTGATTTTTAGTAGTGTTTTTTACTATCTGCAGTAGTGTAGTGTTTTAAATTATCTGCAAGGAATCCATTGTTATGTATATTGCTTCTCCTGTAATTTATCTTAAATCCAAGTTTAATTTTAATGTTAGAATGATTAAAATATGAGCCTAGCATGTTCTGTGTTTGAAACACAGAATACATGGCATGAATATTGGCAAGAAGTTTCTCAGCTTCTGATGATGACAAAAGCATAGAGTAGTGGTGAGGTGGAAATTCATGCCAGCTGATACATATGCTATTATTCAAGTACCTGCTATTCACTAGCTCATTTTCTGTGAACAAGTATGGTGCCTAGTTGGACTAGAAGAAACCAAATAGAATGAAATGTGAAATTATACATTAACTTGTATTGGGTCTGGACGATCTGGAGTTAATTCTCCCCAGAGCATCTTTCTAGTGCTGTGTTTTGCAGTGCTGTAGCTGGCTACTGCTGAGACAAGAACCAAGACTGTACTTTTCCTATGTTCCCCAACCCATGACTATGCTGAGGAGCAGGCAAGGTCTTAGGAGGGGATGCAGCCAGGTGAGCTAACCAAAACTGACCAGAGGGGTATCCCATGCCATATGATGCCAGCTGAGTGAAAGAAGGAAGTGTGGGGACTCCATTGATGGACTCTGACCTCTGGAGCAATAGCTATACATATTGAAGCTCTGATTTTGGGGGAATGATTGAACATTTTCTGCTAATGGGAAGTAGAGAGCAACATTTTTCTTTGCTTTTGCTTCTGTGTGTGGCCTTTACTTTGGCTTTGCATGCTATTAAACTGCTTCTGTCTTGATTCTTGCACTTTTGTTATATTTTCCTTCTCCCTTCTCTAAAGAAGGGGAGTGATAGAGCAGCTTTGGTGGGTGACTTGCCCCTCCAGCCAGACCCAAGCTACCACAGAACTATAAGATTTGTTTGAATCTTTAATGTATTGGGCTAGGAAGCAACATAATGCCACAATGAAATGTTACTTCATTGTTATGGAGTAATAGAATTATCTAGGATAATTTGCAGTATTTAAACTAGTAGATTTCATGAAAGCTGACATTAATGTCCAAACGCCGAAAGTACTATGAAGCTTTGTAAGTATTGCCAAGCATCTCACTTTGCCCTGGTTGCTTATCTTTCAGTATTAGATCCACAGTTAAAAATCTAACCATTTTACCACAAAATTCCCATTTCCAATAACAGCATCACAGCTAAGTAACCGTCCTCTCAAGAGGGAGGAGGGGAAAGATATGGGTGGAGACACAGGCACCCTAGGCCCTGGGAGCACAGGGTTCTTCGACCTACCAGGCATGGTCAGTCAAGAACAAGGTGAGTCATCATGGCAGCCTGCTAGGTCAGTTGCTTGTAGAGACCCAGCCATGGTTACAGCTTGGACAAAGGTTGTTGTTAGAAAAAACATGGGTACCCAAACAGTGGCCGTAAACATGTAGGTGTTCAGGCCACTGGCTGCAGAGAGTGCTGGAGCCTGAGACTTGCAATGGAGGGTGGTGGAGATAACACCTGTGTTAGGTATGAACAGGCAAATGGTCTGCTTGGCATGATGACTGAGGTGAATGTAGAAGTGGCAAGACTAAGGACTATGAGGGTATGTGTGAAACAGGCTTGTGGAACCAGGTGCTGCAGACTGCCCCTAGAGAAGGGAAGAGATCAAAGAAACTGCGGGAAATGAATAGAGATCCCTATTAGGAGAGGCAAGGGAAATGTCTCTCAGCACTGCTCACCTTCCCAGTTGCCCTTGTGCAACAAGTATGTGGTACTGGAAATTGACAAGGGGGCAGATGAGACTGCAGAAGAGATATCACCCAGGGAATTGCCTAAAGCAAATCAGTCTCCCCCTCCCATTAGGACTTCTACCCTTAAAAAAAATAGGAAAGTAATTGTTACTGGTGATTCCCTTCCAAGGGAAACAGAAGGGCCCATATGTCAGCCAAATCTTTCCCACAGGGAAGTCTGCTGCTTCCCTGGTGCCTGATTCAAAGATGTTACCAGAAGGCTGCCAAGTTTGGTACAGCCCTCTGGTTAGTATGTCCTACTAGTTACGCAGGTGGAAGTGATGAGGTTGAAACCAGAAGTCCAAAATCAACCAAAAGGGACTTCAAAGCTATGAGGAGGATGATTGAAAGATCAGGGGCACAGGTAATTTTTCATTAATAACCTCAACAGCAGGAAGAAATAATGAAAGGAACAGGAAATTGTGCATGTTTAGTAAGTGGCTGAGAGGGCTGGTGCAACCACAGAATTTCACCATGAGAGTGGTAAAGCCCTGGAATGGGTTATCCAGGGAGGTGGTTGAGGCCCCATGCCTGGAGGTGTTTAAGACCAGGCTGGATGAGGCTCTGGCCAGCCTGATCTAGTATAGAGTGTCCCTGCCCATGGCAGGGGGGTTGGAAGTAGCTGATCCTTGTGGTCCCTTCCAACCCTGACTGAAACTATGAAACTATGAAACTATGAATTTTGGGGTCTTTTTTGATCTTAGGGAATTTTATATGGCACTGGGTCTGTTAGCAGCATAGGGAGTACATCTGTCTCAGAGGGGGAAAAGATCCTGGCACATGAGTTGGCAGGGTACATTGGAACTAGGCTTGAAGAGGGACAGGGTTAAAACCAGGAACACTAGAGATGAGCCTAAGGACAGCATTCAGTCTGCCAGTCTACAAGAAGACACACCAGGATTTGAAGGATGGGGTGATTTAAAAGGGGCTTCAACCTGCTGTCCTGAAACATGTGAACACTGCAGCAAAGACAAGGACTTACAGAGCTGAGCCTGGGGCTCCTGAGGTAATAGGATATAGGAGGATAGCTCTCATGAAATGCCTTGGGGGAACAAGGGGAACCCTTCTAAAGAGATAAGGACAGCAGCACAGCTGAAGTGTCTCTTTACCGATGCATGGAGCATGGGCAACTAATAGGAGGAGCTGGAATCTACCCGGCTGCAGGAAAGCTACGACATAATGGCAACTTCAGAAACTTGGTAGGATGAATCCTGTGGCTGGAGTGTAGCTATCAATGGCTAGAAGCTGTTCAGAAGGTACAGGAAAGGAAGAAGGGGTGGAGGTGTTGCCCTCTATCTAAAGAATTGGATAGAGTGCAAAGAGTTGTTGCTAAAGAACTTATATAGCCAATAAAAGGGTTATTTTAATATTTTATTAATCATAAAAATCCCACAAAAAATATTAAATAAAACCTATTTACAGGTTCAAGATATTCGGTCATGGAACAGATACCTCATCAGCAGGAAACAAGTAACAATTTAAACAATATTTACAAAAATCAAGAAACAACAAACAGCACTTTAAACTGTAAAGGAAGGGAACATCAGCAATGAAGCCGGCGATTGCCCACAAAGGAGGGGGTGGGAGGTGGACTCCAGGGCAACAGACCTTTAATAGATGTTTATAAAAATCAGATATTGTAATTACTCACTGATCCTGATACCTCGTGGCACACGTTAAGATCTAGACGAAACCAAAATGGCATCGACCACATGGAAGCTTCAGGAGCAGAGTTTCACTTTCTCTTGGTGTCTGCAGCTTATTGCTGAGGCAGGATTTACTCCCGAAGGATTTGTAGCTGAAAGCTTTGTAGAAAGGTGGTTCCACTGCTGCAATCCTTTCATAGTGGTGCTCGTGCCTTGCTCCAGTCAAATGAAACTGTCCCGGGGACTCAGCTCCTCTGGGGTTTCGCCTCTCAGCCTGGCAAGATGTGTCAATCTGCTCCTAGGCTTTACAGAGCTAAAATAGCAAGGGGTCTTTGCTGTCCTGTCTGGGTAAACTGAAACACAGTTCGGCTTCCAAGCAAAGCTTGTGGTTCTTTCCAGAGCCTGGACAATTGCAAGGCAAGGCTCTGGATCTTTGGGCTGGTACTTATAGATTTCCAGTGACAATAATGGCCAGTGACAACACAGATCGAGGGATAAAACCCTGATGTTGCAACCTATAGAAAGCCTTCTTTCCAAACTTGGCCAAAAGCATGCCCACCTGGCTCATTCTGTCTCTAAAATATGTTCAGGATAGCCTGAAAAAACAGACCTACTAGCTTCTGCCTCATTGTATGCTTCAGAGCATTTTTGAGGCTTTTTGTCCCTTTGTGACATACCAGGACAAGACACAGAGTCACAGAATTAACCAGGTTGGAAGAGACCTCCAAGATCATCAAGTCCAACTGAACACCCGACCCTATCTAATCAACTAGACTGTGGCATTAAGTGCCTCAGACAGTCTTTTCTTAAACACCTCCAGGGATGTCAACCCCACCACCTCAAAATGCAGCCCATTCCAATGGCAAATCACTCTTCTGTGAGCAACTTCTTTCTAAGATCAAGCCTAAACTTTCCCTTGCACAGCTTGGGACTGTGTCCTCTTGTTCTGGTGCTGATTGTCAGGGAAAAGAGACCAATCACCACTTGACTGCAACCATCCATCAGGTAGTTGTAGACAGCAATAAGGTCTCCCCTGAGCCTTCCCTTCTCCAGGCTAAACAACCCCAGCTCCCTCAGTGACTCCTCACAGGGACTGTGTTCCAGATCCCTCACCAGGTTTGTTGCCCTTCTCTGGACACGTTCCTGCAACTCAACATCTTTCCTAAGCTGAAGGGTCCAAAACTGGACACAGTACTCAAGGTGTGGCATAACCAGTACTGAGTACAGGGGTACAATGACTTCCCTGCTCCTGCTGGCCACACTATTTCTGATGCAGGCCAGGATGCCATTGGCCTTCTTGGCCACTGGGCACATTGGTGGCTGGCTAATGATCAACCTACTATCAACTGCTACTACCAGGTCACTTTCTGCCTGACCGCTCTCCGGCCACTCTTACCCCAGCCTGTAGCACTGCATGGGGTTGTTATAGCCAATGTGTAGAACCCAGCATTCAGACATGTTAAACCTATCTGCCCATCTATCCAGCCTGTTAAGGTCCCTCTGGGGAGCCCTTCTACCCTCTAACACATCAACACCTGCTCCCAGCTTGGTGTCATCTGCAAACTTACTAATGGTGGACTCAATCCCCTCATCCAGGTCGTCAATGAAGATATTAAAGAGGATGAGTCCCAGCACTGATCCCTGGGGGACACCACTAGTGACTGGCCACCAGCTGGATGTGGCACCATTCACCACCACTCTCTGGGCTAGGCTCTACAGCCAGTTCCTAACACAGCACAGAATGCTGCTGTCCAAGCCATGAGCTGATAGCTTGGCCAGGAGTTTGCTGTGTGGGATGGTGTAAAGGGCCTTGCTGATGTCCAGGTAGACTACATCCACAGCCTTCCCCACATCCACCAGGAGGTCATAGAAAAGAGATAATCTTGGTGAGGCAAGACCTGCTCCTCCTAAATCCATGCTGGCTGGACCTGATCCCTTGGCCATCCTGTAAGTGCTGTGTGATTGCACTCAGGATGACCTCTTCCATAATCTTGCCTGGCACTGAGGTCAGGCTTCCAGGCCTGTAATTTTATGGTTCCTCCTTCTGCCCTTTCTTGTGGATGGGCATCATGTTGGCCAGCTTCCAGCCATCTGGGACCCCTCTGGTGAGCCAGGACTGTTGAAAAATGATGGAGAATGTCTTGGTGAGAGGTAACCCATGGAATGTTTAAAAATGTTGCTAGGTTATGTAGGAGAAAAATTAGAGAAGCAAAAGTCCATTTAGAGCTTCCACTGGGCACTGCTGTGATTGACAACAAAAAAATCCTTTAATAAATATACTAATATAAAGAGGAGGGGCAAGGACAACCTCCACTCCTTAGTGGACATGGAGGGGACTATTGTAACTAAAGATGAGGAAAAGGCAGAGGTACCTAACACCTTCTTTGCCTCAATTTTTCATAGCAGGATAGGTTGTCTTCCAGACAACTGGCCTCCTGAGCTGGCCGATGGAGCCAGGGAGCAGTATAGTTCCCCTGAAATCCAGGAAGAAGTAGTTGGAGACCTGCTTAGCCACTTGGATTCCCACAAGTCCATGGGACCAGATGGGATCCATTCTAGGGTGCTGAGAGAGCGGGCAGATGAGCTGGCGAAGCTGCTCTCCATCATTTTTCAACAGTCCTGGCTCACTGGAGACGTTCCAGATGACTGGGAGCTGGCCAACACGATGCCCGTCCACAAGAAGGGCCAGTTGGATGAACCAGGGAATTACAATCACACAGCACTTACAGGATAGCCAAGGGATCAAGCCCAGCCAGCATGGATTTAGGAAGGGCAAGTCCTGCCTCACCAACCTGATCCCCTTCTATGATCAGGTGACCCACCTGGTGGATGTGGGGAAGGCTATGGATGTAGTCTACCTGGACTTCATCAAGACCTTTGACACCGTCCCCCACAGCAAACTCCTGGCCAAGCTGTCAGCCCATGGCTTGGACAGCAGCACAGTGGTGTTCCTCAGGGATCAGTGCTGGGCCCCGTCCTGTTCAATATCTTTATTGGTGATCTGGATGAGGAGATTGAGGCCATCATCAGTAAATTTGCAGACGACACCAAGCTGGGGGCAGGTGTTGATCTGTTAGAGGGTAGGAGAGCTCTGCAGAGGGACCTTGACACACTGGACAGATGGGCAGAGTCCAATGGCATGAGATTTAACACCTCTTAGTGCAGGTTTCTACTCATTGGCCACAAGAACCCCATGCAGTGCTACAGGCTGGGGTTAGAGTAGCTGGAGAGTGGCCAGGCAGAGAAGGACCTGGGGGTATGTGACCGGCTGATGCTATGCCTTTAAGAAAGATACAGTTGCTGAACACTCTGGCTGAATGTTTTTGACATTTGAACAAAAACAAGATAGTCTAAACTAATTTCATTGGTAGCTGTGAGTGCAGTTTTGAGTTTGGGTTCTGTTAGTTCAGTCTGTGTCTGGTCTGGGTTCAGGCTGGGTGCAGTCTGTGTTTCTCTTTTTCTGAAGCAGGAACGGCCTTGAGTTAACAGCTAACCAGATAAGAACACTAATTCTTGCATGCACTTTCTGAGCTAACAGAATTTTCCTTCCTTAATTGCCTTTCTCTCTCTCTCTAACTCTTTTTGGGAAAAAGGGGAGGTGGGGGAGGGAGAGGGGGGGGTTCAGGGAACCCCCCTGGCCGGCTGGAGGGAAAAGGTTTTTCTGCATTGTGTTCATTATTGTATTTTCCTGTATATATTGTAAATATTGTATATTTGTGTATATATTCATTGCATTCCATTTATGCTTGTAAATATAGCTTTCATCTGCTTTTCCGACTGAGCTAGCTGTGGTTTCTTTCCCTGTGTGTGGGGAGGGAACTTTCTCACCCCACCACAGGGTACTGGCTGATAGTAGGCTGAATATGAACCAGTAGTGTGGCCAGGTGGCCAGGAAAGCCAATGGCATCCTGGCCTGTGTCAGGAATAGTGTTGCCAGCAGGAGCAGGGAAGTCATTGTGTTCCTCTGCTCAACATTGATTAGGCCCACACCTTGAGTCCTGTGTCCAGTTCTGGGCCCCTCAGTTTAGGAAATATGTTGAGTTGCAGGAACATGTCCAGAGAAGGGCATGAAAGCTGGTGAAGGGTTTGGAGCACAAGCCCCTATGTGGAAAGGCTGAGGGATCTGGAGTTGCTTAACCTGGAGAAGAGGAGGCTATGGGGAGACCTTATTGCTGTCTATAACTACCTTAAAGGAGATTGTTTCCAGGTGGGTGTTGGTCTTTTCTTCCAGGCAACCAACAATAGAACAAAAGGACATGGCCTTAACCTGTGCAAAGGGAGGTTTAGGCTGGATGTTAGGAAGAAGTTCTTCACAGAAAGAGTGGTTTGGAATGGGCAGCCCAGGGAGATGGTGGCGTCACCATCACTGGAGACGTTTAGAAAAAGACTGGATGAGGCACTTGGTGCCATGGTCTAGTTGATTAGATGGTGTTGGGTGGTAGGTTGGACTTGATCTCGAAGGTCTTTTCCAACCTGTTTAATTCTATTCTGTTCTATTCTATCTGCTGCTTCCCTCATTACCCAGGACAGATCCCATCTGGTCCCATACACATATGGTAGCAAGAGAAAGTTCTCCCCCCACACACAAAGAAACCACAGTTAACTCAGTTGGAGAAGCAGATGAAGGTGCTATATTTACAAAGCAGGAATGAAATGCAGTGAATATGTACATAATATACAGTATTTACAATATATACAGAAATATACAGCAATGAATGTAATGCAGAAGACCTTTACAATAATAATAATACAATAATAATAATACAATACACCAGGTTGGAAGAGACCTTCAAGATCATCACGTCCAACCCATCAACCAATCCAATCCACCTAAATACAATACAGTACAATACAGTACAATACTGTACAATACAATAATACAATAATACAATACAACAGGTTGGAAGAGACCTTCAAGATCATCACGTCCAACCCATCAACCAATCCAACCCACCTAAATACAGTACAATACAGTACAATACAGTACAATACAGTACAATACAACCCACCTAAACAACTAAAAAACTAAACCCTGGCACCAAGCACCCCATCAAGCCTCTTCTTGAACACCTCCAATGAAGGTGACTCCACCACTTCCACAGGCAGCTGATTCCAGTGGGCAATCACTCTCTCGGTATAGAACTTCTTCCTAGCATCCAGTCTAAACCTGCCCTGGTGCAGCCTGAGACTGTGTCCTCTTGTTCTGGTACTGGCTGCCTGGGAGAAGAGACCAACCTCTGCCTGGCTACAACCTCCCTTCAGGTAGTTGGAGAGAGCAAGAAGGTCAACCCTCAGTCTCCTCTTCTCCAGGCTAAGCAACCCCAGCTCCCTCAGCCTCTCCTCATAGGGCTTGTCTTCCAAACCCCTCACCAACTTTGTTGCCCTTCTCTGGACACGCTCCAGTAAGACAACATCTTTCCTAAACTGAGGGGCCCAGAACTGGACACAGTACTCAAGGTGCAGCCTAACCAGTGCTGTGTAGAGGGGCAGAATGACTTCCCTGCTCCTGCTGGCCACACTGTTTCTGATGCAGGCTAGGATGCCATTGGCCTTCTTGGCTGCCTGGGCACACTGCAGGCTCATGTTCAGCCTACCATCAACCAGCACCCCCAGGTCCCTCTCTGCCTGGCCGCTCTCCAACCACTCTGACCCCAGCCTGTAGCACTGCATGGGGTTGTTGTGGCCAATGTGCAGAACCCGGCATTTGGATGTGTTAAATCTCATGCCGTTGGATTCTGCCCATCTGTCCAGCCTGTCGAGGTCCCTTTGCAAAGCCTCTCTGCCCTCCAACAGATCAACTACTGCCCCAAGCTTGGTGTCGTCCGCAAATTTACTGATGATGGACTCGATGCCCTCATCCATATCATCAATAAAGATGTTGAAGAGCATGGGGCCCAGCACTGATCCTTGGGGCACACCACTAGTGACTGGCCACCAGCCGGATGTGGCACCATTCACCACCACTCTCTGGGCTCGGCCCTCCAGCCACTTCCTAACCCAACGCAGTGTGCTCCCATCCAAGCCATGGGCTGCCAGCTTGGCCAGGAGTTTGCTGTGGGGGACGGTGTCAAAGGCCTTGCAGAGGTCCAGGTAGACCACATCCACAGGCCTCCCCACATCAACCAGGCGGGTCACCTGATCATAGAAGGAGATCAGGTTGGTCAGGCAGGACCTGCCCTTCCTAAATCCATGCTGGCTAGGCCTGATCCCTTGGCCATCCTGGAAGTGCTGCGTGATCGCACTCAAGATGACCTGTTCCATAATCTTGCCTGGCACTGAGGTCAGGCTGACAGGCCTATAATTCCCTGGCTCTTCCAACCGGCCCTTCTTGTGGATGGGCACCACGTTGGCCAGCTTCCAGTCTTCTGGGACCTCTCCAGTGAGCCAGGAATGCTGAAAAATGATGGAGAGCAGCTTGGCCAGCTCATCTGCCAGCTCTCTCAGCACCCTAGGATGGATCCCATCCGGTCCCATGGCCTTGTAGGGGTCCAAGCAGCTCAGAAGATCTCTAACTACCTCCTGGAGCAGCGGGAAACCATGCAGCTCCCTGGCTCCTTCTGCCAGCTCTGCAGGCCAGCTGTCTGGAAGATGTTCTGCCATGCTAGGATAGATTGAGGCAAAGAAGGTGTTAAGTACCTCTGCCTTTTCCTCATCCTTTGTTACAACGTTCCCCTCCATGTCAACCAAGGAGTGGAGGTTGTCCTTGCCCTTCTTCTTGCTATTGTTGTATTTATAGAAGGACGTTTTGTTGTCCTTCACAGCAGAGGCCAGTCTAAGTTCTAAATGGGCTTTTGCCTCCCTAATTTTCTTTCTGCATGTCCTAGCAACATCCCTAAACATTCCATAGGTTGCCTCCCCTTTCTTCCAGAGATGGTACACCCTCTTTTTTTCCCTTAGTTCTATTAAGAGTTCATTACCCATCCAGGCTGGCCGTCTGCCCCAGTGGCTCATCTTCCGGGACACTGGCACAGCCTGTTCCTGCACCTTCAAGAGTTCTTCTTTGAAGCAGCTCCAGCTCTCCTGGACCCCTTTATTTTTAAGGGCTGTATCCCAAGGAACCTTCTGAGTTAGTTCCTTGAGTAGCCTGAAGTCTGCCCTTCTGAAGTCCAGAGTGGAGGTCTTCTTGCTACCCCTCTTGGCTTGGCTGAATACCGAAAACTCAATTATCTCGTGGTCACTGGTGCCTAAACACCCTCCGACCACCACATCCCCCACCAGCCCTTCCTTGTTGGTGAAGAGGAGGTCAAGCATAGCCTTACCCCTGGTAGGTTCATGCAGCACCTGGGATAAGAAGCTGTCCTCCATACACTCCAGAAACCTCCTAGACTGCCTTCTTTCTGCTGTGTTGAGATCCCAGCAGATATCAGGCAGGTTGAAGTCGCCCATGAGAATGAGGTCAGGTGATCTTGAGACAGCCTTAAGCTGCCTATAGAATGCCTCATCTACATCTTCCTCCTGGTTGGGTGGTCTATAACAGATTCCAACCAGGATGTCTGCCCTCCCGAACTTCCCTCTAATTCTCACCCACAATCACTCAACCCGGTCATCCCTGATCTCCATCTCAACGGCATCTAGTGCCTCCCTGATGTACAGGGCCACCCCTCCACCCCTTCTTCCTTGCCTGTCCCTCCTGAACAGCCTGTAGCCGTCAATTGCAGCGCTCCAGTCATGTGAGTCGTCCCACCACGTCTCTGTGATGGCAACTTGTGACCGGTTGATGCTATGCCTTTAAGAAAGAGACAGTTGCTGAACACTCTGGCTGAATGTTTTTGATATTTGAACAAAAACAAGATAGTCTAAACTAATTTCATTGGTAGATTGTAGGGTGCAGTTTTGAGTTTGGGTTCTGTTGGTTCAGTCTGTGTCTGGTCTGGGTTCAGGCTGGGTGCAGTCTGTGCTTCTCTGTCCTGTGGGCTGGACGGCTTCTCTCTTTCTGAAGCAGGAACGGCCTTGAGTTAACAGCTAACCAGATAAGAACACTAATTCTTGCATGTGCTTTTTTGAGCTAACAGAATTTTTCTTCCTTAATTGCCTTTCTCTCTCTCTCTAACCCTTTTTGGGAAAAAGGGGAGGTGGGGAGGGAGAGAGGGGGGTTCAGGGAACACCCCTGGCCGGCTGGAGGGAAAAGGTTTTTCTGCATTGTGTTCATTGTTGTGTTTTCCTGTATATATTGTAAATATTGTATATTTGTGTATATATTCATTGCATTCCATTTATGCTTGTAAATACAGCTTTCATCTGCTTTTCCAACTGAGCTAGCTGTGGTTTCTTTCCTTGTGTGTGGGGAGGGAACTTTCTCAACCCACCACACAACTACATCATAACTTTCCTTCTGCAACAGGACTTCTAGCTCCTCTTGTTTGTTACCCATGCTTCGTGCATTAGTGTACATGCACTGAAGCTGGGCTGCTGGTTTCACCTCTAGCTCTAACTTATCTCCCCCAGACTCCTGCCTGAGGCGACTGGTTCCAGCCTCTTCCCCCTTCGAAGATAGTTTAAAGCCCTGTCAATGAGGCCTGCCAATTCTCTTCCCAGAATCTTTTTCCCTTTGGGGGACAGGCCATTCTCGTATACTGTGACCTTCCCCCTCCTCTGGGACAGATGTAGTCCATCTGTTACCAGCTGACCTGGTGCAGTTTCCCCTCCTCCAGCCAGGAGGTTCCCCCTCCTGTACCCCCTCTCCCTCCCTACCTCCCTTTTTTCCCAAAAAGGGTTAGAGAGAGGGAAAAAGGTAATCAAGAAGGAAATTCTGTTAGCTCAAAGCATGTGCAAGAATTAGTTTTCTTATCTTGTTAATTCAAGGTCGACTCCGTCAGGCAGCTGTTGCTTCAGAGAGAGACAGAAACAGACAGGCCGACAGGAACAGACAGAATTGACTGAGACTGAGACTCAAACTTAACTAAAACTTAAAGTTGCATTCTACCAATCTACCAATGAAATTCATTTAGACCTTATCTTTGTTTTCAATTATTTCACCAAAACATTCAACCAGAGTGTTCCAGCAACTGTCCCTTTCTTAAAGGCACAGCCTAAAATGGACACACTGGTTAATTCTATTCTGTTCTATTCTATCTGCTGCTTCCTTCATTACCCAGGACAGATCCCATCTGGTCCCATATACTTGTGGGGTTCCATGTGGCTGAGCAGGTCTCTAATTGCTTCCTCCTGGATTACAGGGAGACTATGTTGCTCCCTGACTCCATCTGCCAGTTCAGGAGCCCTCCCCCACCCAGCACCTACTCTCCGAGTTGGAGAGATATGGACTGGGTGGAGTGTTCAGTGGATAATCAATTGGCTGGATGCTCACATCCAGAGGGCGGTGTCCCTCAGGGGTCTGTACTGGGACCTGTGGTGTTTAATATTTTTGTCAATGACATAGACAGTGAGATTGAGTACACCATCAGCAAGTTTGCAGATGTCACAGAGCTGAGTGGTGTTATTGATACACCAGAGGGATGGTATGTCATCCAGAGGGACCTGGACACACTGGAGAGGTGGGGCCAGGTGAACCTCATGAAGTTCAACAAGAGCAGGTGTAGGCTTCTGCACCTGGGCAGAACAGTCCTCAATATCAATACAGGCTGGGGGATGAGTTAATGGAAAGCAGCCCTGTGGAAAAGGACCTGAGGATGCTGAATGAACAAGAAGCTAGAAATGAGCAGTGTGTTCTTTTATTTCAGAAAGCCAAACACATCCTGGACCGCATCAAAAGATGCATTGCCAGCAGATCTAAGTGAGGTGATTCTGAAACTTTGCTCTGGTGAGGCCTCACCTGGATTACTGCATACAGGACTGGAGCCCTCACTGTAGGAAGGACATGGACCTGATGGAGTGGGTCCATAGGAGGGCCATGAAAATGATCAAGGGGTTGGAGCACATCTGCTGCAAAGACAGGTTGAGGTAGCTGGGGCTGTTCAGCCTGAAAAAGAGGAGGCTCAGGGGAGATCTAATGGCATCCTTCCAGTACCTGAAGGTGGCCTGCAAGAATCACAGAATCATGGAATGATAAGGGCTGGAAAAGACCTCTAAGATCATCTAGTCCAACCCTCCTGCAGAGCAGGATCACCTCTAAAAGATCACACTGGAATGCATCCAGGCAGGTTCTGAATACCTCCAGAGAGGGAGACTCCACAACCTCCTGGGCAGCTGGTTCCAATGTCCCATCACCCCCACAGTGATTTCCAAATAGAATAGAATAGAATAGAATAGAGTAGAATAGAATAGATCAGGTTGGAAGACACCTTCAAGATCATCACGTCCAACCTATCAACCAATCCAACCCAACTAAACAACTAAACCATGGCACCAAGCACGCCATCCAATCTCCTCCTGAACACCTCCAGTGAAGGTGACTCCACCACATCCCCGGGCAGACCATTCCAAAGGCCAATCACTCTCTCAGTATAGAACTTCTTCCTAACATCCAGTCTAAACCTGCCCTGGAGCAGCCTGAGACTGTGTCCTCTTGTTCTGGTGCTGGCTGCCTAGGAGAAGAGACCAACCTCTGCCTGTCTACAACCTCCCTTCAGGGAGTTGTAGAGAGCAAGAAGGTCACCCCTCAGTCTCCTCTTCTCCAGGCTAAGCAACCCCAGCTCCCTCAGCCTCTCTTCATAGGGCTTGTGTTCCAAACCCCTCACCAACTTCGTTGCCCTTCTCTGGACACGTTCCAGCAACTCAACCTCCTTCCTAAACTGAGGGGCCCAGAACTGGACACAGGACTCAAGGTGTGGCCTAACCAGTGCAGCATACAGGGGCAGAATGACCTCCCTGCTCCTGCTGGCTACACTGTTCCTGATGCAGGCCAGGATGCCATTGGCCCTCTTGGCTGCCTGGGCACACTGCATTCTCATGTTCAGCCTACCTTTGACCAGTACCCCCAGGTCCATGTTTACATGGAACTTCCTATGCCTCAGCTTCCACCCATTGCCCTTGTCCTGTCATTGGGCTTCAACAAGAAAAGCCTGGCTCCATCCTCTTGGGACTCACCCTTCACATATTTATAAACATTGATGAGGTCACCCCTCAGTCTCCTCTTTTCCAAGCTAAAGAGCCACAGCTCCCTCAGTCTCTGTCACAAGAAAGATGTTCGACTCCCTTAATAATTTTTGTGGTGCTGCACTGGAATTTTCCAAGCAGTTCCCTGTCCTTCTTGAACTGAGGGGCCCAGAACTTGACACAATATTCTAGATGTAGCCTCACCATGGCAGAGTAGAGGGGGGAGAACGTCTCTTGGCCTATCAAACACACCCATTCTAATATACTGCAGAATGTCATTTGCCTCCTTGTCCAGAAGAGCACATTGCTGGCTCATGGGCAGCCTTCCACCCACTAGGACCCCCAGGTACTTTTTCCCTTCACTGCTCTCCAGCCCCAACTTATATTGATACATGAGGTTGTTCTTTCCCAGGTAGAAGACTCTACCTTGCCATTGTTGAACTTCCTTAAATTTCTCCCCACCGAACTCTCCAGCCTGTCCAAGTCCCACTGAATGGCAGCACAACTCTGGTGTGTCAGCCATGCTGCCTGGTACTGTGTCATCAGCAAACTTGCTGACAGTGCACTCTGTGCCCTCATCACAGTATCACAGTATCACTAAGATTGGAAGAGACCTCGAAGACCATTGAGTCCAACCTGTCACCACAGACCTTGTGACTAGACCATGGCACCAAGTGCCATGTCCAGTCCCCTCTTGAACACCTCCAGGGACAGTGACTCCACCACTTCCCCAGGCATCCCATTCGAATGGTGAACAACTCTCTCAGTGAAGAACTTTCTCCTCACCTTGAGCCTAAATTCCCCTGGTGCAGCTTGAGACTGTGTCCCCTTGTTCTGGTGCTGGTTGCTAGAGAGAAGAGGCTAACCTCTTCTTGGCTACAACCACCCTTCAGGTAGTTGTAGACAGCAATAAGGTCTCCCCTGAGCCTCCTCTTCTCCAGGCTAAGCAAGCCCAGCTCCCTCAGCCTCTCCTCATCAGGCTTGTGCTCAAGGCCTCTCACCAGCCTTGTTGCCCTTCTCTGGACACGTTCAAGTGTCTGAATGTCCTTCTTAAACTGAGGGGCCCAGAACTGGACACAGGACTCAGCGTGTGGCCTAAGCAATGCAGAGTACAGGGCCACAATGACTTCCCTGCTCCTGCTGGCCACACTATTTCTAATGCAGGCCAGGATGCCATTGGTCTTCTTGGTCCTCTGGGCACACTGCTGGCTCATGTTTGGGTGGCTGTCGATCAGCACCCCCAGGTCCCTCTCTGTTTGGCAGCTCTCCAGCCACTCCGACCCCAGCCTGTAGCTCTGCATGGGGTTGTTGTGGCCAGAGTGCAGCACCAGGCACTTGGACTTGTTGAATGTCACCCCATTGGACTCCACCCATCTGTCCAGTCAGTTGAGGTCCCTCTGCAGAGCCCTTCTTCCCTCTAACTGACCAATTTCTGCTCCCAACTTGGTATCATCTGCCTATTTGCTGATGACTGTCTCAAACCCCTCATCCAGATCATCAATGAAGACATTAAAGAAGATGGGGCCCAGGACTGATCCCTGGGGGACACCACTAATGACTGGTCTCCAGCTGGATGTGGCACCATTCACCACCACTCTCTGGGCTCAGCCCTCCAGACAGTTCCTAACCCAGTACAGAGTGTTGCTGTCCAAACCATGAGCTGACAACTTAGCCAGCAGTTTGATGTAGGGGACAGTGTCAAAGGACTTGCAGAAGTCCAGGTAGACCACATCCACAGGCCTCCCCAAATCCACCAGGTGAGTCACCTGATCATAGAAGGAGATCAGGTTGGAGAGGCAGGACCTGCCCTTCCTAAATCTGTGTTGGCTGGACCTGAGCCCTTGGCCATCCTGCAGATGCGCAGTTATTGCCACCAGGATAATCTGCTCCATAATTTTCCCTGGCACTGAGGTCAGGCCGACTGGCCTGGAGTTTCTGGGTTCCTCCATCTGACCCTTCTTGTGGATGGGGATCACATTGGCCAGCTTCCAGTCATCTGGGACCTCACTGGTGAGCCAGGACTGGAGGAAAATGATGGAGAGCGGCTTGGCCAGCTCATCTGCCAGCTCTCTCAGCACCCTAGGATGGATTTCATCCAGCCCCATGGACTTGTGAGCGTCAAATTGGCTCAGCAGATTCTGAACTAATTCCTCATGGATTTCTGAGGCAATACACTGCTTCCTGACCTCATCACCCAGCTCAGGAGGCCACTTGTCCTGAACTTCTCCTGCCTTGCTGTTAAAAATTAAGGCAAAGAAGGTGTTCAGGACCTCAGCCTTTTCCTCATCTTCAGTCACTGTGTTCCCCTCCAGGTCCAATAAGGAGTGCAGGTTCTTCTTGCCCTTCTTTTTAGCATTAACATATTTTTGAAAGTGCCTTTTATTGTCCTTCACAGAGGTGGCCAGCCTCAGTTCCAACTGGGCCTTTGCCTCTCTAATTTTTTTCCTATATAATCTAACAACTTCCTTAAACATACTTTGAGAAGCCTTCCCCTCCTTCCAGAGGTGATACAGCCTCTTTTTTCCCCTTAGTTCCTCCAGGAGCTGCTTGCTCATGCAGGCTGTTGGCTTTCCCCGACGGATCATCTTTTGGCAGGTGGGAACTGGTAGTTCCTGTACCTTCAAGAGCTCCTCTTTGAAATAGGTCCAACCATTATGTACCCCTCGGTTCTTGAGGGCTGATACCCAGGGAACTTTGCAAATAAGTTTCTTAAACAGGCTGAAGTTTGCCCTCCGGAAGTCCAAGGTGAAGGTTCTGTTGGTGCTCTTCCCTACCTCCCTGCATATAGAGAATTTCACCATCTCATGGTCACTGCACCCCAGGCAGCCTCCCATGGTCATGTCTCCCACCAGCCCTTCTCTATTGGAGAACAGCAGGTCAAGCAGAGCCTGACCCCTGGTAGGCTCACTTAACAGCCGCATCAGGAAGTTGTCCTCCATGCGCTCCAGGAATCTTCTGGACTGCCTCCTCTTTGCTGAATTAAGTTCCCAGCAGACATCCAGCTGGTTAAAGTCACCCACAAGAACAAGATCTGATGATCTTGAGACATCCTCCAGTTGCTTATAGAATAATTCATCTGCCTCCTCATCGTGGTTGGGTGGTCTATAACAGACTCCAACCAGGATGTCAGATTTGTTAGGCTGCCCTCTGATTTTAACCCACAGGCTCTCAATCCCTTCATTTTCCACCTCAAGTTCTGTGGCAGAGAGTGACTTCCTAATATACAGAGCCACCCCTCCTCCTCTTCTCCCTTGACTGTCTCTCCTAAAGAGCCTGTAACCCCCCAATGTAGCACTCCAATCGTGTGTGTCATCCCACCATGTTTCTGAGATGGCGACTGTATCATAGTCACCCTGGTGGACCAGGACTTCCAGTTCCTCTTGCTTATTACCCATGCTGCATGCATTGGTGTACATGCACTCCAGCTGGGCTCTTGACTTCTCTATTGACCCTAGTTTGTGTCCCACACTTTCCTCTTCAGAGGGACTGTTTTCCTCACCCACCCTCTTCAGACCTAGTTTAAAGCCCTCTTAATGAGCTCTGCCAAGTCTAGTGCTAAGACTCTCTTACCTTTTCTAGATAATCGCACCCCATCAGGACCCAGCAGGTCAGGCACAGTAAAAGTTGTGCAATGATCGAAGTAACCAAAATTCTGCTGCTGGCACCATCCCCTGAGCCAATTGTTGATGGTGTGGGTTCTCCCGTTCCTCTCAGTGTACACCCCTGCCACTGAGGGAACTGAGCAGAACACCGCTTGAGCTCCTGCCCCATCAATCAATTTTCCAAGGGCCTTGAACTCCTTTTTAATTGCCCTGGAGCCCTTCTTGTCAATTTTGTCACTCCCAGCTTGTATTACCAGCAGAAGGTAATAGTCAGAGGGTTGGATTAATTCCTTGCAGTGTCCCTAACCTGCGCCCCGGGTAGGGTGCAGGCCTCCCTGTGGCATGGTTTGGGATGACATATGGGTCCCTCAGTAGCCCCCAGGAGAGAGTCCCCAATGACTATAACCCTTCTCCTTTTCTTTGTGGTCGTTATAGTTGGTGGGGACCACTTGGCCTTAGGCTCCCATCCAGATGGCTGCTCCTCAGCCCTCTCGTCCCCACTGCCCTCAGCCTGCAGGGCCTCGTAGTTATTATACAAGGGCAGCAGAGGAGGAGAGGGCCGGGAAGGATTTCCCTTGCCATCCTTGGCAGGGACTTGTATCCATCCCTCCCCATTTCCAGGGACCCTTCCTTCAGCAGGGGAGATCTGCAGAGCCTTCTACCACATATCTAACTCCTTTTTGCTATCCCTTATTGACCTGCGTCTAGAAATCTCCTCCTTCAGCTCGGCCACTTCATCCTTCAGCTTGGCCACCAGAGTGAGGAGAAAATTCACCTGGTCACACCTGACACAGTTGTTCTCTCCTTCCCCCTCTATTCTGAGTGCCATGCTCAAGCACTCACTGCAGCTGGCAGCCTGGACTCCTGCATGCTGATGCAGCAACTCTGTCTGGGTAGATGCTGTTTTTCTATCCTTCATCCTAGTGACAACCATGGTTAACCGTTCAATTGAATTTTTTTTTTTTTTTGGGGGCAGAAGGAAGGCTCAAACCACAATGGTGTCGCACGCACAGACCGGGCGGGATTTAAACCTCCTACAGCTGACGTCACGCTCCCATTCCTGAGCAGGTCCTGAGCAGGCTCGTGAGGGCACGATCCTGCCGGACATCCCTGCTAACTCTGAGTCTTCCCGACCTGCAAAGCCCCGAAAGGAAGATGAAACCCAAGCAGAAAGCCCACGATCCAAGCAGAGCAGTCCCGATTGCCAGTTCGGGTTGGCTGTCAAACCAAAATGGTCATCCAGGTCATTGATGAATATATTGAACAGCACTGGCCCCAGTAGGAACCCCTGAGAGACTCCACTAGTGACAGGCCTCCAACTAGATTCCATCCCGTTGACCACAACGCTCTGACTTCTTTCCTTCAAACAGAACACAATCCACTTCATTACACCTCTCCTGTCCTCCTTGATGTACCAAGGATGATGGAGAGAGACTGTTTACAAGCTGCCTGTAGTGATAGGACAATGGGCAATGGCTTCAAACTAGAGAAGACTAGATTTAGATTGGATATTAGGAACAAATTCATTACCATGAGGGTTGTTAACGATCAGACAGGTTGCCCAAGGAGGTGGCTGAGGCCCCATCCCTGGAGATATTCAAGGTGAGGCTTGACAGGGTTGTGAGCAATGTAATATAGTTGAGGATGCCCTGGCTTACTGCAGAGGGGTTTGGTCTATATGTCCTTTGGTGGTCCCTTCCAACCCAGACCATTCTGTGTTTGTGTGATTCTGTGATATGACATTTAAGAGTATACATTTTATACCTTTGTTAGTAAATACAAGAAAGGAGGAAAGAAAAAATGAACAAACCGCTCAGAAATCACTAATGAAGTGACATGCAGTATTTAAGCACCGAATTTCTTGCCTATAATAAATAAGGCAAAGTAATAAAAAGTCAAATGTTTTTTCTATGTGTTTGCATGTTTCAGCACACACTGCCAAAATCTTACTTAATTTAAAGTACTGTTCACAGTACTTTAAATAGATGAATGATATTTTGATTGGCATTAAGGGATAAGTTTTAAGGCAGAGGCTGACAGGAGGTGAGTTTATACCTTTTAAACAGCTTATTGGTGAGCTTCCAACATTCCCACAGGGTAGATAAGTAAACAGTAGGATGCGGGTATAGGCAAATCTTGTGTTTTCTAAATTGACGGGAGAGCTCCTGCTCATATGAAAACCAGATGCTAGGTTTTGCCTTAAGGTACTCTAATTTGGACATTAGGGATATCACTTGGCTCATGTGCACTCCTTTCTGGAAATGAATAACCAGCATCTATTCTAATTTTGGTAAATGGCTTGGGAATTTCTAAATACAACAACCACACCCTGGTGGTCCTAGATCTGCCCAGATAAACCATTCTATTGTGTCTGAGGTGTTAACCCAGCAAGTTTAGCTGATTTTAATGTCTGTAGACAGAAGCTGAAACTTTAAAGTACAAAAAAGAGACCCTGGCTATATAAATAAGCTTTACAGATGCATGAACTGAAGTGAAAATGAGACTCTAATGCTCTATATATTGCATCCAATAATTGGAGTTTTACACCATTTCTATCAAAACCAGGGTTAGTTGTTTTTTTTTTATTTTACAGTTTCATTGTAAAATATAAAATTTAATTTTCTCAGGCTTTAGATCCTTTTATAGAAGAGTAAAAGTATACTTCATGAAGTCTCCACACACATTGCACTCTGTCCATAAAATCTCCATATAACAAAACCAATAAATAATATGCATCCAGATATAGCTCTACACCATCCATTTTTCGCCCATTGATTTCTCTAGGAGCTCCTGAGTAGCCCTTTTTGAATATCAAAAGAATACTGAGGTGCCCAAACTAAGGTTTTGAAGTCTGGCTATCTGGTACCCAGGTTTTAAAATGTCATTCAGACTTTTCAGACATTTTAAACTGATATGCAATTTATGTTTACTCATATTTTCCCATTTTTGAGACTTTATTGTAAAACTCAGAACAGTGTTCTTCCTAAACTGAGGAAGCAAATGATTTTCTTTATGAGAAAGAGATATTTAAAAGCCATTGCATGGGTTTCACCCATGGAATATATAAATTAAAAGGCATCAAAGTTACAGCTGCATGCAGGATAGCCTTAGCTGGAATCATGAAGTTCAGAGTTCTTTAAATAATTTTAAAATATCAAACCCAGTTTCTTCAATCAGCATTTCATGGATAACTGGTCTACTGAAATCAAGCTGCATTTCATGAATGCATTGATCAAGCAAAGTTGATGCTGCCTCTGAAATTCCATCTTCCTCCTCACCTTGAATGATTACTCTTGCCCTGAATGTGAGAAGAAAGCTAATGCTGTAAAGCCAAATCAGTATTTTTTCCACCAGTGATCTGGTTCACTACCCAGTATGATAGTGATAAGCAGTCAAAATAAGAGAATACTTTGAAGTACTTTTTTTTCAGCAGTAGTGATGCTTTATCTGACCAACTATGGCTTTAGCACACTTTAGGACACCTGCAGGTCTGATGCAGAGCCAGAGCATTTCATTAGGGGTTTGACTGTTTTGTCTACACTCCAGTGAAAGAATGCTGTATTCAAATGTTCTTCCACTTCTCTCAGTGCTACCAATTGGTCCCATGTCAGATGGTTCACAATTTTTGTTTCTTATACCAAAAGAATGTACCAACTGTAGGCAAACATCAAGTTTTAAACTTCAGGATCCACACCTGTGTATATTTGCTCCACATTAAAAAGAGTCCAGGCATAGTCTTAAATAAGAATGTGAATTAATAGTTTCCAAATATATTCAAATGAAAAATACTTTCAGGGGGCTTTAAAAAGTACTTACTTTCAGGGATAGATAAAAATTGTTAAAAACTGTGGACTGACAAAATGAATGTTCTGGGAAGTCATGAATAGGAGAGGACAGTAAGTATAATACAAATTATTTGACATTGTCAAATGCAGCAGGTGCTACCCCATAAGCTTTATATAATAGCATAATAATATTGGTACATGAAAAATAAAAGATTTTTTTTTTTAAGAAAGATGAATGGCAATGTCATTTGTAAAGGAAACTTCTGTATTACTCCATTTCTGTAGTGCTCTTGAATACTTGTTCTAGTTTCTGTCAATAGCTGCTGTCTGTTCTCTGCTTTAACATGTGTCATTTATATACTTGATTTTTGTGTGGTAAGTTTAATTTTACTGCCCTTCTCTGCCTGCCTAAGAAATTAGGGAAATTATAAAGTTCATTGAGCAGCACTGAACAGATTGTACTGAACAATTGTTGTAGGATTTTTGGACCAGCGCAGCAATGAGACTCGGTCTCTTCTTGCAGGAAAAGAGCTGCTGGTGGGAGCTATGAGATCAGTGGTCCTTGGCTTTTTAAATAAATATTGTGCATTATCAGAAACCAAGAAAGGATCTTTGTTCAGAAGAAAGTCAGACTTGTGGTCATATGGGGAAGAAAAAATGGCCTGGTGCAGAAAGAAAAGAGGTTAGTTATGCAAAATCTACAGCTGAAAGACTGAGGACTGTTACCAGACCAGTGAGCCAGGTGGGCTAGTGCCTTCTTTGAATGTGTCTGTCCCCTAAACGTAAGATAGTCAAAAGGTTTATGCAGAGACGCTGGTCAGAGTGATTTGCAATGCTTCCTTTAAAAAGGACATTCACAATGACCTCTTTTTCATAGCAAACTAAAACTAATCAGTCAGCCACTTTGTATGTAGTGCTGAAATTTGTTTCTGGATTAGCTGAAGCTGAACTCTCTGGTTTTAGAACTTATGTCTTATTGCAGCTACTGCAGCAGCAAGTAGTTCCATGAGTGAATTTATTGGGACACAAGAATTCACATGGTCTCAACTGTCTATTTGTAGATAGCACAGGGAGACAGTTTTCAATATTTCAAATCAATGATGCATTGCTATTTCATGAACTTAAATGGGAGTTTTCTATATTTGATTTGCATGAAATATATTTGAGAATCTATATTTGGGTACAGTAACTTTTTGTATAGCTCTATTTAATACATTCATCAGCAATGTTTTGTTTAAAAAAAGTCTTCTAAAGAGACAAATCTAGATGACAGCAATAATTACTATCATCTTTACTTCCAATGTGCTGCATAAGATCCCTTTCTCTCTAGGAAAAGGCAAGATGTTCTGCTTTCAAGTCTAGTCCACAGCCTGCTCTGGAGTGTAGTGGCTATCACTGCATTCTAGTGAGCTGCTCCTTACCGATTTTGTTGACGTAAGTGAGTTTCTGTTTCCAGTAGCTTAGGCATGACCTGGAACAGAGATACTGCAAAGGCATCAATGATATTTGGCACCTACTGGTGAAAACAACAATCAATGTCCTTGCCAAAGTCTACACACATGGTTGCTGAGCTCTAAGCATGAGTATAATTTTGGGAATACTCTGACAGAAAGCCACAGTTTGATATGGAGAATTGTACTGTATTTCCTTTTGTACTTTTATTTCCTTGCCTGCTAGAACAAGTTTTCCAGTGGAGGTATTTCTTTATAATACGAACCTTGAACATACTGAACATATGGTAAATCTACAGGTTAGTATTTAAGATTTAGTTACTAATTAAATTTTAGCTGTGTTTGAACCTAAGTTTCCTTCTTAGTTACGAAGATTTGTCAATTAAATGTACATATCTTGGAAAGATCTCCTCCATTTTAAAGTATAGTCTTTACACATCGCTAATATATTCTTGTATCTTGAATTTTCTTTAGGGAGTGTGGATAAGACACCATATTTTTAGCAGCATTTTAAATTAATTCAGTTTTGGTTTTGTTTCCATTAAATATTTTTAAGAGGTTTTCACTCAAGCTAGGATATTTAAATTACTGTGCGAAAATCTTTTATTTTAATTAGTTTATTCCTGTTTTAAGGTATTAATTAAAGCTGATTGTGGAAGAAGTAGACACAGTGAATTAAAGTAGTGTCCAGGTGAAAGGTTAAGGATTTGCTATCATTATATGAAATGAAGCTCTTTCTGAACAAACTTTATTAATGGAAAAGTCTCTCTCACATACATGCACCAACAAGAAGTTCATTTGTCAGTGAATCTCTGCTTATCAGGGTTTATTAGCTCTTTTCAATTTTAACAGAAAATTTTTCCTTAATAACTAGCATATCCATGTCTGTGTTATGGTCTTGGCTTAACAATATGAAATAGTAATGGATTCAGATATTTTAGCCAACAGATTTCCTTGCTGGACAGAGTAGTAGAATGGAAAAGTGAAGGACAACATCAGTGGAAAGACAGATGAACTTTCAAAGTAAAAAAAAAAAAATCATGTAAATTTAATTCACATGCTGGGAATGGAAATGTCATTGCCTCACTCAGAGGGTTAATCACTTTCTAATTTAAACTGGCAAATTTTATAATGACACTGTGAAATTAGCAGCATTTTATTGTGTTAATTATCTGCAGGACACTACATCATTACTTCTAATAAATGCAAATGAGATTGTCTCTCCTAGGACAATATCGAGGCAAGGTGAACTTTTATTGGCTATTTACAGGATTTGAGACAAATTGCTTCTTCCCCCCACTCTCCCCTCTCATGTAAAGTGCATTGATATGGTTTACTGTATTGCCTTGTTTTCTGTGCATTTTAGTCAATAAAATGTACAGGGGAATTCTAAAGGTCATTACAGCTCCTTGCTTATTTGATCTAATTTTCACTTAAAGCAAGGCTGATGGTAAAAATCAGATTAACTGCACCAGACTAGGATATAGGCTTGTAGAATCTAAGTATACCAACAATTAAATATTTATTTTTTCTTTTAACAAATTTTAAATGCCTACTAGCATGTACCTGTGTCAAAACAGTCAAGGGGGTGCTTTTCCAGCAGGTCTGTCTCTCAGAATGCTTGATGCTGCAGTGTTAGGCAATACTATGAATGACATTAAGAGGCACTTACAAAACTTTGCTAAGAAGCAAGTGGAGTACCCTTCTTAGGCAGAAAACCCTTCTGAGATGAGGATGTATTAAAATATCAAACAACAGAAAATACAGGTTTTACAGCTATAATAGACAAAATTTTAAAATGTAAAACTGAGTACATTTCTGGAAATACACTTTCCTTAATCTAAAATATACATAGCTTCATTACTGCATTTATGTGATCTTGTATTCTTTTAAAAATGAATTTATCAAGGCCTACACTCATAAACTGGTTGAGGGGTCAAGGGCACAGGTAATTTTTTCATCAATCCCCTCAGTTGCAGGAATGAATACTGAAAGGAAGAGGAAAGCAGGTGTAATTAACAAGTGGCTCAGAGGCTAGTACCTCCAACAGAATTTTGGGGGTTTCGATCTTGGGAGAACTTTCTGTGGCACCAGGTCTGCTGGCAACAGATGGAGTACATCTGTCCCAGAGATGGATCAAAATCCTAGCATATGAGAACAGCCTATCCCACAGAGGGAAAAGGGTTAGAGGAAGGTAGTTGGCAGGGCTCATTGATAGGGATTTAAACTAGATTTGAAGGAGGAAGGGGCTGAAACCAACCCCCTAGAGAAAAGTCTGAGGGTGGTAAGCTGGAGTCAGGGGTGAAACAAGCAGCCCAGCTGAAGTGCATGTACTCTACTGCACACAGGATGAGTAACAAACAAGAGGAGCTGGAAGTCTTGTTACAGCAAGAAAGTTACGATGTAGTTGCCATCACAGAGACATGGTGGGATGACTCACATGACTGGAGCACTGCAATTGATGGCTACAGGCTCTTCAGGAGAGACAGGCAAGGAAAAAGGGGTGGAGGGGTGGCCCTGTACATCAGGGAGGCACTAGATGCCATTGAGCTGCAGATCAGGGTCGATCGGGTTGAGTGCTTGTGGGTGAAAATTAGAGGGAAGACCAATAGGGCAGACATCCTGGTTGGAATCTGTTATAGACCACCCAACCAGGAGGAAGATGTTGATGAAGCATTCTATAGGCAGCTAAAGGCTGTCTCAAGATTGCCAGACCTTGTTCTCATGGGCGACTTCAACCTGCCTGATATCACTAGGAACTTAACACAGCAGAGAGGAGGCAGTCCAGAAGGTTATTACAGTGTGTGGAGGATAGCTTCCTACCACAGCTGCTGCATGAGCCTACCACAGGTAATGCGTTGCTTGACCTTCTTTTGACATATAAAGAAGGGCTGGTGTGAGATGTGGTGGTTGGAGGCTGTCTGGGGTGCAGTGACCATGAAATTATTGAGTTTTCAAAATGCAGTCAAGCTAAAAGGGGCAGCAACAAAACCTCCACTCTGGACTACTGGAGGGTGGACTTCAGGTAACTCCAGGAACTAACTCAGAAGGTACCTTGGGAAACAGGCATTAAAAACCAAGGGGTCCAGGAGGGCTGGACCTGCTTCAAGGAAGAAATCTTGAAGGCACAGGAACAGGCTGTGCCAATGTGCTGGAAGATGAGCCACCACAGCAGACGGCCACCCTGGTGGGCCAGAGAACTACGGGGTGAACTAAGGAAAAAAAAGAGGGTCTATCATCTTTGGAAGAAAGGTGAGATAACCCATGGAATGTTTAAGGATGTTGCTAGATTACGCAGGAAAAAAAATAGAGAGGCAAAAACCCATTCAGAGTTTAGACTGGCCTCTGCTGTGAAGGACAACAAAAAATCCTTCTACAAATATATTAATGGCAAGAGGAGGGGCAAGGACAACCTCCACTCCTTAGTGGACATGGAGGGCAATATTGCAACTAAAGATGAGGAAAAGGCAGAGGTACCTAACACCTTCTTTGCCTCAATTTTTCATAGCAGGATAGGTTGTCTTCCAGACAACTGGCCTCCTGAGCTGGCCGATGGAGCCAGGGAGCAGTATAGTTCCCCTGAAATCCAGGAGGAAGTAGTTGGAGACCTGCTTAGCCACTTAGATCCCCACAAGTCCATGGGACCAGATGGGATCCATTCTAGGGTGCTGAGAGAGCTGGCAGGTGAGCTGGTCAAGCCACTCTCCATCATTTTTCAACAGTCCTGGTTCACTGGAGAGGTCCCAGATGACTGGGAGCTGGCCAATGTGATGCCTGTCCACAAGAAGGGCCAGAAGGAGGACCAGGGAATTACACAGCACTTACAGGATAGCCAAGGGATCAGGCTCAGACAACATGGATTTAGGGAGGGCAAGTCCTGCCTCACCAAGCTGATCTCCTTCTATGATCAGGTGACCCACCTGGTGGATGTGGGGAATAGAATAGAATAGAATAGAATAGAATAGAATAGAATAGAATAGAATAGAATAGAATAGAATAGAATAGAACAGGTTGGGAGAGACCTTCAAGATCATCACATCCAACCTATTATCCAGCCCACATAATCAACTAATCCATGCAGCCAAGCATCAAGTCTCCTCCTGAACACCTCCAACAATGGTGACTCCACCACCTCCACAGACAGCCCATTCCAATGAGCAATCACTCTCTCTGTGTAGATCTTCTTCCTAACCTCCAGCCTAAACCTCCCCTGGCACAACCTGAGACTGTGTCCTCTTGTTCTGGTACGGGCTGCCTGGGAGAAGAGACCAACCTCTGCCTATCTACAGCCTCCCTTAAGGTAGTTGTAGAGAGCAATAACGTCTCCCCTGAGTCTCCTCTTCTCCAGGCTAAGCAACCCCACCTCCCTCACTGTCTCTATATCAGTGTCAGTATCAGTCAGGGTTGGAAGGAACCACAGGGATTATCTAGTTCCAACCCCCCTGCCATGTGCAGGGACACCCTGCACTAGATCAGGCTGGCCAGAGCCTCATCCAGCCTGGGCTTAAACACTTCCAGGGACAGGGCCTCAACCACCTCCCTGGATAACCCATTCCAGGCCTTCACCACTCTCATGGGGAAGAACTTCCTCCTCACATCTAGCCTGAATCTCCCCACCTCCAGCTTCATTCCATTCCTCCTAGTCCTATCACTACTTGAGAAGTCCCTCCCCAGCCTTCTTGTAGGCCCCCTTCAGATACTGGAAGGCCACAATGAGGTCACCTCAGAGCCTTCTCATCTCCAGACTGAACAGCCCCAACTCCTTCAGTCTGTCCTCATAGGAGAGGTGCTCCAAGCCCTCTCATCATCCTCGTGGCCCTTCTCTGGACACGTTACAGCATGTCCATATCCCTCTTGTAATAGGGGCTCCAGAACTGGATGCAGTACTCCAGGTGGGGTCTCACCAGAGCTGAGTAGAGGGGGAGAATCACCTCCCTTGACCTGCTGGCCACACTTCTCCTGATGCAGCCCAGGATCTGATTGGCTTTCCGGGCTGCAAGTGCACATTGAGAGCTCCTGTTGAGCTTCTCGTCCACCCGCACCCCCAAGTCTCTCTCCTCTGGGCTGCTCCACAGCCAGTCACTGCCCAGCCTGTATTTGTGCCTGGGGTTGCCTTGACCCAGATGAGGGCCCTGCACTTGGTGTTGTTGAACCTCATGAGGTCGGCTTGTGGCCACCTCTCCAGCCTCTCAAGGTCCCTCTGGATGGCATCCCTTCCCTCCAGCGTGTTTGCTTGTGATGGTTTGAGTCTTAACTGGGAGTTAAGAGGTCAGATGGGGGCAAGGCTGGGAATCTCTCCCCCACTCCCCCCTCCTCCGTCCCAACAGAGAGGGAACAAAAGGAACGAGCAAACCCACCAAACGATAATTTGGGGTCGGCTTGGAAGTAGAGAGGTAAAGAGTTTTCTTTACACAATATATATATAACAATAACACTAAAAGGTTCACAAGGGCAAGGAACAAGGATGGATGGGACGGGGACAAAAAAGGAATAATACAAAACCAGCCTTTCTCTGAAGAGGCACTGAGGCTGCAGGGAGAAGGATCAGGTCCAACCATGTGGCACAGGAGTAGGAGGGCAGCTGCAGTTGCTCTCATCCAGCAGAGGCAGGAGCCAAAGGGAGAGCTAATAGCTACAATGTCCTGCTTTTTATACCCTAACTGGGCAGGGAGTGGGGAGTGGAACCGATTCAACTTCCCATGGGAGAAATGCCCTGCAGGGAGTGCAAAGTACCTGCAAGCCCTCCACCCTGCTTTGTTTTTTTGTTTCCAGAATAGGCATTAACCCACCACACTGCTGCACCACACAGCTTGGTGTCATCAGCAAATCTGATAAAGACTCATTCAATGCCACTGTCCGTGTCACTGACAAAGATGTTGAACAAGACTGGTCCCAGGACTGATCCCTGTGGGTCTCCATTTGTCACTGGCCTCCACTGGGACATGGACCCATTGACAGTCACTCTTTGGGTGCAGCCATCAAGCCAGTTCTTTATCCATCTAGTGGTCCACCCATCAAACCCATGTGTCACCAGCTTGGAGACCAGGATGTGGTGCGGGACAGTGTCAAAGGCTTTGCTCAAGTCCAGGTAAGTGACATCAGTTGCTCGCCCCTCATCTATTAATGTTGTCACCTGTTCATAGAAGGCCACCAGGTGTGTCAGGCAGGATTTGCCCTTGGTGAAGCTATGCTGACTGGTCCAAAACACCTCTTCACTATTCTTCTGAGTCAATAGTGTCTCCAGAAGGTTTTGCTCCATGATCTTTCTGGGCACAGAGGTGAGACTGACTGGCCTGTAGTTGCCTGGTTCCTCCTTCTTACCCTTTTTGAAAATGGGAGCAATGTTTGCCCTTTTCCAGTCTGTGGGGACTTCCCCAGACTGCCATGACTTTTGGAATAGAGAGGGGTTTAGCAACCACATCTGCCAGTTCCTTCAGTACCTGTGAGTGTATCCCGTCAGGTCCCATGGACTTGAACACTTTCAGGTTCTTCAGGTGGTCACCAACCTGATCTTCATTTACGATGGGCAGTTCTTCCTCCTGGTCCCTGGCATCATCTTCCATGACACCAGGAGTGTGGCTGGAGGCCCTTGCAGTGAAGACTGGGGTAAAGAAGTTATTGAGTAGCTCAGCCTTTTCCACATCACTTGTGACCATTTCACCAGTTTCCTTTCTGAGGGGGCCCACACCTTCCACAGTCTTCTTCTTGCCTTTAATATACCTGTAGAAATTCTTAGTGTTCCCTTTAACCTCCCTGGCTAGATTCAATTCAAACTCTGCTTTGGCTTTCCTAACCAGGTCTCTTGCTACTCAGCTTCCTTATACCCCGCCCCCGCCATTCTAGCTGTCCTTTCCTCCACTTCCTGTAGAGTTTCCTTTTAATACAATACAATAAATACAATAAATCCAGGTTGGAAGAGACCTTCCAAACACCCTAAACACCCTCCGACCACCACATCACCCACCAGCCCTTCCCTGTTGGTGAAGAGGAGATCAAGCAGAGCCTTACCCCTGGTAGGTTCATGCAGCACCTGGGATAAGAAGCTGTCCTCCATGCACTCTAAGAACCTCTTAGATTGCCTCCTCTCTGCTATGTTGAGATCCCAGCAGATATCAGGCAGGTTGAAGTTACTATGAGAACAAGGTCAGGGGATCTTGAGACAGCCTTGAGCTGCCTATAGAATGCTTCATCGACATCTTCCTCCTGGTTGGATGGTCTATAACAGACTCCAACCAGAATGTCTGCCCTGCTGGTCTTCCCTCTAATTCTCACCCACAAGCACTCAACCCAATCATCCCTGATCTCTAGCTCAACAGCATCTAGTGCCTCTCTGATTTACAGGGCCATCCCTCCACCCCTTCTTCCTTGCCTGTCTCTCCTGAAGAGCCTGTAGCCATCAATTGCAGTGCTCCAGTCATGTGAGTTTTCCCACCATGTCTCTGTGATGGCGACTGCATAATATCTTTCCTGCTGCAACAAGGCTTCCAGCTCCTCATGTTTGTTGCCCATACTTCGTGCATTAGTATACATGCACTTCAGCCGGGCTGCTTGTTTCACCCCTGACTCCAGCTTACCACCCTCAGACTCCTGTCTGGGGGCACTGGTTTCAGCCCCTTCCTCCTTCGACGTAGTAGTGTGTCCAGTAGCTCCTTGCTCATCCAGGCAGGCCTCCTAGCATTCTTTCCTGTTTTTCTCTTTGTTGGTATTCATTGCTCCTGGACACAGAGGAGGTGGTCCTTGAATACTAAGCAGCTGTCCTGGGTCCCTCTTCCCTCTAGAGCTTTGTCCCACGACACTTTCGCTAGCAGATCCCTGAAGCGATCAAAGTCTGCATGCCTAAACTCTAGGGTCGTAAGCATAGAATACATCCTCCTGATTGCTCTGAGGATATTAAATTCAACTTCTTCATGATCATTGCAGCCAAGGCTGTCTCTGAGCCTCACATTGGTTACCAGCCCTTCCCTGTTGGTGAGAACAAGGTCCAGCATAGCACATTTTCTTGTTGGTTCCTCTACCATTTGGAGGAGGAAGTTGTCTTCTATGCAGTCCAGGAACATCCCGGATTGCTGGTGCCTTGCTGTGTGGTCCTTCCAGCAGATGTCAGGGTGGTTGAAATCACCCATGAGGACCAGGGCCTGTGACCTGGAAGCCGCTTCTATTTGCCTGTGGAGAGCCTCATCTGCTTGGCTCTGCTGGTCCAGTGACCTGTAGGAGACCCCCACAGTAATATCTCCTTCCCCTGTCTTGCCTTTAATTCTAACCCATATACTCTCAACCAGCTCATCATCCCTCCCCAGGTGGAGCTCCACTGATTCCAGCTGGTTATTGACATAGAGGGCAACACCTCCTCTCCTTCACTGTCTATCCTTCCTAAAGAGCTTATACCCATCTATCCCTACATTCCAGTCATGGGAATCATCATATGATGCTATTAAAACATGACTGCATAGCTTGGCCTGATTATTTAGTAATCGTCGACACTCACTGCCCACAGAGAAAAGACAACTCTCAATATAGATGCTAAACCACCTAAGACTTGAATCTGATGTCTGCTAATGATAGTTATGATTATTTTCCTGTGATAATAACAGCTGTTCATGAATCATTTGTGATCTTAGTCTTTTTAGCTGTCATTACATAGGTAAGCATTTCCCAAGTTGCCATGATGTTTAGGATGGTCTCCTTCAACCAAGCCAGATAGGTCATGGCTCACCAGACCCAGTTCCTCAGAAATAGCCTCCTTAAGCTTGGAAATATCTATAAACAGTTGAAGGTCATAATTGTTCACTTGCAATATCAATATACCATTGAACTGTGATAAAAAGCACTATCAGATTAAGTCTTCAGTCATAGCCTCAATTATCTTCAAAAAATTATGAGCTGTTTTACCTCTCTGTGGCTGTTAAAAGTTGCTTGAAAATGCATAGAATCATAGAATCATGAATCAATAAGGTTGGAAAAGACCTCAAAGATCATCAAGTCCAACCTGTCACCACAGACCTTATGACTACTAAACCATGGCACCACATGCCACATCCAATCCCCTCTTGAACACCTTCAGGGATGATGACTCCACCACCTCCCTGGGCAGCCCATTCCAATGGCTAACAACTCTCTCAGTGAAGAACTTTCTCCTCACCTTGAGCCTAAACTTTCCCTGGTGCAGCTTGAGACTGTGTCCTCTTGACCTGGTGCTGGTTGCCTGGGAGAAGAGACCAAACCCCCTCCTGGCTACAACCACCCTTCGGGTAGTTGTAGACTACCTTGCAGGGCTTGTGCTCAAGGCCTCTCACCAGCCTTGTTGCCCTTCTCTGGACATGTTCAGGTGTCTCAATGTCCTTCTTGAACTGAGGGGCTGAGACCTGGACCCAGTACTCAAGCATCTTGGTATGAGATTATTAAGATAAACTTTGTGGAAATTTTGTACGCTATTTTTTCCTTTTACTTTGCACCCTGGTCTGTACTGAATCAGAACAAAATATGACTCAAAATTGAGGTTGAATGTGAAGTTCAACAGAAGGAATTTTGATAATGTCTTCTAGTCCTGGGCTAACTTGCTGTCAGTTTGATGTGTCCAATAGCTAAATTAGCCTCTTCTTACTAGAGAAGTGGTAATGTATGTGGTCAACACCTCAAAATATCTTGGAAAAAAGAGGATTTTGAGGTGAATAAGAGGGCACAAAGGGAAACAATGTCATTACTTTCTCATGTGAGAAATTGTATTGTGGCTGACACAAAAGGAAATGCAAATAAGTTCCATTCATTATCTCTCCCGTTTGCACCTTAAAAATGCAGCATATTGGACAAGATACTAGACAGCAAACTGTCAGGGCAATATTATTAAGTTCCTAAAGGAGAAAACAAACAACTGAAAGCTGATGTTCTAGTAGCTGAGGAAACCTCACTCCCTGTGGGTTTAGCCATCAGCCCTCCCTAGCCAGATGTCTCTTAATAAGTTAATAGTCTAAATGCAGGAAAACATAGGAAACAGCAAGGCTTCAGGTAAATTAAGGCTTCCAATAATATGCTAGTATATCATACGTGATGACTAAACTCTGACTGTATCCTAGATACTGTCTTAGATACCCTAATTAGAAAAATTGACCATGTTTTAACAGTACTTATAACCTCACATAATTTATCTTCAGGTTTTCTAGAGTATAGGAAGAGGCAGAACTTAATTTCATTTGAGCTTCCCCGGCGTTTCTTATATTTCTAGTCATCAGTCATTTATCCCACTACAATGTTGAGTTTTCCTGAAGCACATAAGCCCAGGGTACAGATCCTGAGGAAGAGGGGAGAAAAATGAAGTCTAAAATATCCTTTGCAATTCAATAAGCAGCAATAGAGAACTGAATTAAAGAGATGGAACAAATACATTTCTCACTAATGTGTGTGGGGGGGAGAATATTGCTCAGGCAGATACTTAATGTATAAATTGTATTTTATGGTTTAAGTATAAGATTCAGCTTCTCTATGACCGGTGCCTGGGATTCTTTTGGCTTAATAGATACAGGAATGTGACATCAACCACTCTGCCAATAGAGATAAAGGAGTTTAAGATACCAGTAGGTGAAAGGGTCATTTTCAGTGATGGCTGGGATCCAAAGGTGATTTATTTTATGTGCACAATCCTGCTATTGGTGATTAGTAATGTGTTCTTGTTATATGCTCTGTACCGGGAGAGGAAGGTATCTAGGGCCTGCTTTATAATTAGGCATAGACCAAAAAGGAGAAAGAATGGCTCTAACTCGACCCCAGAAATATCTAGTGATGAGGAGAATGAGGAATCTGTATCAGTTAAGGATAAAGCTAAAAAGTCCATCGGAAAGGCTGCTCTGAACGGTGCTGTTGGTGGTTCTGGCAATCAGCCAGCTGCAGCGGCAGCGGCAGTGCCTAACATGGTGGCTCCCACATCCTCGGCAGCCATTAGCATGGCAAAGCCATTTCCTCCTTCTTCAGCAGGACCGGAAGTGTCCTCCACAGCAGCTGATCCGTCTCAAAACCTGTCAGCTTCTGTTAAGCCAGCTGTAAATTTAAACACAGCTCCAGTTAAGCAGGTAGCTGTTTTAAAAACAAGAGGTGGAAAGAGCAAAGCTGATTCAGAAGCTGATGCTGGTGAGGGAACTTCTGCTGAAAGAGACCCTGCTGAGGAGGAGGAGAAAGTTTGTCTTAAAGGTATAGCTGAGTTATTGAGATCATCACTGAATGGAGATGCAGGGCAAATTGCTGATAGGAGAACAACCAGAGGTGGTACTCCTGACCTTAAAGAGATTCTTAGGAGAGTGACAAGGAGATTAATGGGGCAACAAGTTCAGGGAGAGGAGGAAGAGGAGGAGTCAGATGAAATTGACACCTGTTCATCACCAAGGGAAGAGCTGAAGAATGTGCGTAAAGATTACATCAGAGCAGATAAGGAGCCAATGTTCGCTTGGCTTGGCAGATGCTATGATACAGGTGCACCAGCTCTAATAGTTGGAGACAAGTCAGCAGCTCAACTAGGAACTCTCTCAAAGGATAATAGAATAGATAGACATCTAGGCAGGACTCTCGGTAAGGTTACTCTGTGGATACACCTTTTAATGACAACTCTCATGAGATATCCTTCCCGAGATGATCTCCCATGGAATCCTAAGCCCTGGACTACCATAGAGGAAGGAATTAAGCGTCTGAGAGAATTTGCTGTTAGAGAGGTATTCTATGGTGGCCAAGAGACTCTGAATCCTGATGAAATTCCTGTAGGAACTGGTCTTGCTAAAAAGCTCATCAAACTTGCTCCTTCTAATTATGCAAATATTCTGGCAAGCAGAATTGTGGCAAGGAATTATGGTGGAGCTTCTCCTACGGTTGGCCAATTCACTGATCAAATGAGACAATTGGAGGATGGCATGACACGTGTTTCTTTGGTTTCAGCCATTGAAACTCTGTCTGGAAAAATTGAGAATTGCATGAAAGAGCTGAAGGATGAATTTAAAAATACCATATCCGAATTCACACAAAGAGATAATTCCAATTTTTCCTCCAGATGGATACAAGTTTCCTCTGTGAGGACTAAACGTCCTCCAAGGATGTCATTCCAAATCAGGGCATTCCAAAACAGATCCAACCAAAACAGACCACCAAGGCAGTCACGTGGAAGTATTTGGATAACTCTGCGTGATCAGTTTGGTGAGAACATGAACAGATGGGATGGTCAACCAACTGCTAATCTTTTCAGGAGACTGAGGGAACTGCAAAGTGGCAGAACCCGAGGTAGCAATACCAGAAGGGTAGCTGTTGCTTCCACAGTTTCCCAGGACAACTCTAATAGCTCCAACAGTGGCTCCAGTTCTAACACTGCACACTGTGCTCATTGCACATGTGGGCATATTCCCCATAACTAGGGGTGCCCTGCCTCCCGCCAGGGGGAGGAGAGGAGTAACAAAGATAACCGAATCTATTGGGATGTGTACATCCAGTGGCCTGGCACTTCACAATTTCAGAAGTACAGGGCCTTGGTTGACACAGGGGCTCAGTGCACCATAATGCCATCAAATTATCAGGGTTCAGAGGCTATAACTATTCTGGGAGTCACTGGTGGATCTCAAGAGTTAACTAAGGTGGAGGTTGATATAAGTTTAGGTAGTAAACAGTGGAGGAAGCATACAGTTGTGACCGGACCTGACGCACCTTGTATTTTGGGAATTGATTTTCTGAGAGGAGGGCGTTTCAAAGATGCTAGAGGTTACAAATGGGCTTTTGGAGTATCATCTGTAGAAGTTGATGTACAAAAGTTGAGATTGTCTGTTAGACCTGAGCTTTCTGATGGATCTGCTGTTGTGGGACAACACAAAATTTAAGACATTAAATTGCTGGTTGCTTCTCAGACTGTGCATCACAGACAATACAGAACCAACTGTGACTCTTTGTTGCCCATTCAGAATCAGATTCACCAGCTGGAGAGTCAGAAAGTCATCAGCAAAACTCGTTCACCTTTCAACAGTCCAGTGTGGCCTGTGTGAAAGCAGAATGGAAAGTGGCGTCTGACAGTTGACGACCGAGCCCTGAATGAAGTAACTCCACCTATGAGTGCAGCAGTACCAGCCATGATGGAACTCCAGTATGAGCTGGAATCCAAAGAGGCCAAATGGTATGCTGCCATAGACATTGCTAATGCCTTCTTCTCTATTCCCATAGCAGAGGAATGCAGGCCTCAGTTTGCTTTCACCTGGAGAGGAATCCAGTACACTTTCAAGAGATTGCAAATGGGCTGGATCCACAGCTCCAGCATCTGTCATGCAGTGATCCATGATGCTCTGGAGAAAGGTGGTGCTCCAGAACACATCCAGTTCATCGATGATATCATCGCCTGGGGTAAAACTCCTGAAGAAGTCTTCAAGAAAGGTAACAAAATCATTGACATTCTTCTGAATGCAGGTTTTGCCATCAAGCAAGACAAGGTGAAAGGAGCTGCCAGAGAGATCCAGTTTCTGGGAGTGCGGTGGCAGGATGGACGCCGACACATTCCAGTGGATGTGGTAAATAGAGTCTCTACCATGGCCAATCCCATGAACAAGCAAGAAACTCTACGTTTCTTGGGGAGAGTGGGATTTTGGAGACTGCACATTCCTGGATACAGTCAGATTGTGAAACCTCTGTACGATGTGACTCAAAAGAGAAATAATTTCCACTGGGGACCTGAACAACAAGCAGCTTTTGACCAGATAAAGCAAGAGGTAGTTCAAGCAATGGATCTGGGACCTGTCCGAGATGGTCCAGACATTAAGAACATTTTGTACACGGCTGCAAGTGACAATGGTCCAACCTGGTGCTTGTGGCAAAGAGCTCCAGGTGAGACACGTGGACGACCTCTTGGTTTCTGGAGTCGAGGTTACAGAGGTTCAGAGGCTAATTATACTCCAACAGAGAAAGAGATTCTAGCTGCCTATGAAGGAGTAAAAGCAGCTTCTGAAGTGATTGGAACTGAATCACAACTTCTCTTAGCTCCCAGATTACCAGTTTTGAATTGGATGTTCAAAGGCAAAGGTTCCACACCACATCATGCAACAAACTCTACCTGGTCTAAGTGGATGGCTCTGATAACACAGAGAGCTCGAAAGGGAAATTTTGAAAGACCTGGTCTGGTGGAGGTGATCTCAACTTGGCCTGAAGGTACCAACTGTACTGACCCTCCAGAGGAGAGAGTAACTCATGCTGAGGAAGCTCCTCCTTACAATGACCTTACTGATGATGAAAAGAAATATGCTTTGTTCACAGACGGTTCCTGTCGTCTTGTCAGGAACAAGCGAAGGTGGAAGTCTGCAGTGTGGAGTCCAACACACCGAGCTGCAGAGGCAAAGGATGGAGAAGGAGAATCCAGTTAATTTGCCGAGGTAAAAGCTGTCCAGCTAGCTCTCGACGTAGCTGAACGTGAGAGATGGCCAAAGCTTTATCTCTACACCAACTCATGGATGGTAGCCAATACTTTGTGGGGTTGGCTAAAGGACTGGAGAAGAAATGGTTGGCAGAGAAAAGGAAAGCCTATTTGGGCAGCTGATCTATGGCAGGACATTGCTGATCGAATCGAGAGAATTCCAGTGAAGGTGAGACACATTGATGCTCACATCCCTAAGAGCAAAGCTACTGAGGAACAGCAACACAACCATCAGGCAGATCTAGCTGCAAGAGTTTCTCAAGTAGACATGGACTCTGATCTTGATCTCAACTGGAAACACCCAGGTGAGATATTCTTAGCTTGGTGGGCTCACGATTCGTCAGGACATCAAGGCAGAGATGCAACCTACCAGTGGGCTCGTGACAGATCCATAGACATTTCCATGGATGCTATCACACAAGTCAACCATGACTGTGACATTTGTGCTGCTATTAAGCAGGCAAAGCAAATTAAGCCCTTATGGTATGGTGACAGATGGTCCAAGTACAAGTATGGTGAAGCCTGGCAGATTGACTACATCACTCTACCACGTTCTCATTCTGGCAAACAGTATGTGCTCACTATGGTAGAGGCAAACACTGGATGGTTGGAAACTTATCCAGTTCCACATGCAACTGCACGTAACACCATTCTTGGTCTGGAGAGACAAATCCTGTGGAGACACGGAACTCCAGAGAGGATTGAGTCAGACATCAGAACTCACTTCAAAAGCAACCTTGTAAAGAGCTGGGCCAAAGAGCATGGCATTGAGTGGATATTCCACATTCCCTACTATGCACCAGCTGCAGGGAAGATTGAACGCTACAACAGTTTGTTGAAGACCACTCTTAAAGCCATGGGGGGTGGATCTTTGAAAAACTGGGAAAAACATTTAGCACAAGCAACCTGGCTGGTAAATAGTAGAGGTTCAGTGAACCGAGCTGGACCTGCACATTCAGATCTGCTAGAGAAAGTAGAAGGTGATAGCGTTCCTGTTGTTAGAGAAAAGAATCTGTTAGGGAAAACTGTTTGGGTATTTTCTTCCTCAGGAGAGGCTAAACCTGTCTGAGGGGTGGTTTCAGCTGAAGGTCCTGGTCAGACTTATTGGGTAATGCAAGAGAATGGTGACATTCAGTGTATTTCACAAAGAAATTTAACTTTAGCTGAAAGAGTTTAATTTCAGAGTGTTGTACAACTACATCGTGCCCAAAGGAAGAATCCGTGAGGAATCTATGGTGCACGAACCCCGAGAACCCTGAGAGCCCTGAGTCAACTGAGAGTCCCTGTTTCCCTGTTTCCCTTTTCTTTGCTTCGTCTGTGAAGAGACAAACTGTTTTCCTTTTTTTTTCTTGTTTCCTGATTTTCTTGGACTTCTGAATCATCTACATCTGTTCTCTCTCTCTGTTCCTGTGGGTTTGTCTACTTCTCTCTCTGAAGCAACAGCTTCGCCGGACAGAAGCGACCTGAATTAACAAGCTAACCAGATAAGAAAACTAATTTTTGCATACGCTTTGAGTTAACAGAATTTTTCTCCTTAATTGCCTCTCTCTCTCTCTCTAACCCTTTTTGGGAAAAAAGGGAGGTAGGGAGGGAGAGGGGGGTTCAGGGAACCCCCCTGGCCCACTAGAGGGAAAAAGCTTTTCTGTATTACGTTCATTGCTGTATATTTCTGTATATGTTGTAAATACTGTGAGTATTGTGTCCAGTTCTGGGCCCCTCAGTTTAAGAAGGACATCGAGATACTTGAACGTGTCCAGAAAAGGGCAACAAGGCTGGTGAGAGGCCTTGAGCACAAGCCCTATGAGGAGAGGCTGAGGGAGCTGGGATTGTTTAGCCTGGAGAAGAGAAGGATCAGAGGTGACCTCATTGCCCTCTATAACTACCTGAAAGGTGGTTGTAGACAGAAGGGGGTTCGTCTCTTCTCCCAGGCAACCAGCACCAGAACAAGGGGACACAGTCTCAAGCTGTGCCAGGGGAGGTTTAGACTCGAGGTGAGGAGGAAGTTCTTCACTGAGCGAGTCATTCGTCATTGGAATGGGCTGCACAGGGAGGTGGTGGAGTCGCCATCCCTGGAGGTGTTCAAGGGGAGATTGGACGTGGCACTTGGTGCCATGGTCTAGTTGTGAGGTCTGTTGGGACAGGTTGGACTTGATGATCCTTGGGGTCTCTTCCAACCTTGGTTATACTGTGATACTGTGATACTGTGTGATATTCATTGCATTCCATTTCTGCTTGTAAATATAGCTTATATCATTTTGCTTTTCTGACTGAGTTAGCTGTGGTTTCTTTGTGTGGGGGTGAGAATTTTTCTCACCCTACCACAATGTGGAAGATGTGGAAGAACATCACAAAAGACACTGGAGCTGGCCATGCTATAAGCAGAGAGTCTTCATCCTGTACATTCATACCTTGGGGAAAAGATTCCATTTGGTAGCCTGAACTCTAACCAACATTGCAACTCAATTTAAAAAACTTAGTCTTTTAATACACAATGGAAAATTTAACAATCATATTGAAAAGCAAATCCAGAATGAAATTATACACATGCCAAAAAGTTAAAATATTTATGATAGTTACTATGTACTGTCATAGGGCTGATATGCCTAATGTAACAGATGGGCTCTGGATTTACCATAAAAATCCTGTATTTAAAATTATTCAAATAGATGAAAAAAATAATCATAAGCATTCTTTATTTCTGCCTGTATATTAACCTCTATTCTAATTTCTGGTATTCTATATACGTTCTACACAATCCTCTTGAAGGCATTGAGTCCATCATCAGTAAATGTGTGGACGACACCAAGCTGGTGGCAGGAGTTGATCTGCTGGAACGTGTCCAGAGAAGGGCAACGAAGTTGGTGAGGGGTTTGGAACACAAGCCCTGTGAGGAGAGGCTAAAGGGAGCTGGGTTTGCTTAGGCTGGAGAACAGGAGACTGAGGGTTGACCTTCTTGCTCTCTACAACTACCTGGAGGGAGGTTGTGGACAGGCAGGGGTTGGCCTCTTCTCCCAGGCAGCCAGTACCAGAACAAGAGACACAGTCTCAGGCTGTGCCAGGGAAGGTTTAGACTGGATGTTAGCAAGAAGTTCTGTACAGAGAGAGTGATTGCCCATTGTAATGGTCTGCCCAGGGAGGTGGTGGAGTCACCTTCATTGGAGGTGTTCAGGAGGAAACTTGATGGGGTGCTTGGCTGCATGATTTAGTTGTTTAGGTGGGTTGGATTGGTTGATGGGTTGGACGCGATGATCTTGAGGGTCTCTTTCAACCTGGTGTATTGTATTGTATTGTATTGTATTGTCCCAAGCTGCGCCAGGGCTGGTTTAGACTGGATGTTTAGGAAGAAGTTCTATACAGAGGGGATTGATTGCCCATTGGAATGGACTGCACCAGGAGGTGGTGGAGTCACCATCATTGGAGGCGTTCAGGAGGAGACTTGATGGGGTGCTTGGTGCCATGATCTAGTTGTTTAGGTGGGTTGGATTGGTTGATAGGTTGGACGTGAAAATCTTGAAGGTCTCTTCCAACCTGGTTTATTGTATTGTATTATTGTATTGTCTCATTCAACCTGGTGTAGTGTATTGTATCATTGTATTAATTGTTTCTACTGGTTGGACTGAGAATTGCATTCTAATTATAACAAGGCTGCTTGAGCTGAGTTATTTGCTGTTATATCTAAACTGTGGAAAGTTTGACCATCTCACAAAAGTTCTGTCTTGTACTGTTGTACCTTCTTTGCTGAAAGCACACCATCACCCCACTTTAGTTAGTTAGTTATTTCCCCCCCCACCCCACTTTTCTGGTGCTCAGAGCAAAATATTAATTGGTGCTGGTTTTGTTTTCTTGGTGGAAGACCACAGTTCACCAGCTCTGTTCCTTCTGTTCTGAAATATACAGGTAAGGGTCAGGTGGTGAGGTATAATGTTCAATGGTTCACTTCTATGTCCTTTACCTCTCCTCCTAGGGCATCTTTCTCCTTCTCCAAAGAAGAGGATGTAGCAGCAACTGAAAGAGTAGAGAAAAATGAAGTGCATAATGAACCTCATGTTTTTGTAAAATACTCACCTAGACAAACAGTGGGAAGATAACATAATACCACTGATGGATAACTGAATGTAAATGGGTAGAAAAGTTTTTAGGACTGCTTCTGCTAGATGCATCTTTTTTCAGTGGTGCTTTTTCACTGAATAAATTCCCACTGAGCACCTGTTTAAGGTGCAGACCTTGCAGTTTTGGGGATTTTGCAGTACATCTGAAAATTTTTGATATATGTGTTTCAAACCATAGTCAGAGAAAAGAGTGTATTTTTTTCCCTGCTGTGTGTTTTGTTTCAAAAGTAAAGAGCAAACTGATTAGATGTACTAGGATAGAAGCTTCCATATGCTTTCCTGCCAAAATTCAAAGATCTACAAAGATATACCTACTCCAGCTATACAGTGTTTGTGTATCTATGTGTATCTGCACAAAAGTGTGCATCTCTCAAAAGTATCATTTACTTTTTTATTAAATTTATTTTTTATCCAGACATTCTACAGAGTAATTTTTCATTGCATCACTTATCTCTTGATTTTAAAATAATTTTTCTACTTCTTTAATACAAAATGGTTCATGGAAGAAAAAAATTCTGTTATTCTCAACTGAATATCAAACTGTCCTTGCTTCTTCCTTGAGGATGATAAAAAAAAAACCAACAAAACAAACAAACCCCCCCTAAAACTAAGGGCCCCCAAATAAACAAATAAGCAAACAAACAAAAAACCCCACTAACAGCAAGACAAACCAACCCCAAATTTCTTTTATTTTTAAGGCAAAAAGAATTATATTTTGTATCTGTCATTGTACTGCATCTATAACTACAGCCTGCTAAAGATGTATATTTCAGAATTTCATCTGCATTGCTAAACAGTATTTGAAAGAGAACATAGTTACTTTGGTATAAAATAATGCTATCAACTCCCCCCACCAAAGTGTGAGCAACTTCTTGTTTCCAAAAGATTAAATAATTTTTAGAGTAATCTAAAAATCTACTGACTCAGGACTTGATTTGAACACTGATTGGATCTTCAATGAGCTCAGAGTATGTCTTTGAAATTTGTCTGTATCTGAGGAGAACAATTAACAAAAAAGATGTAGCTGTACATATATTAGCTAAGTGGAGAACCCTAAGTGGATCGATGCTGAAACTATATGATAACATCACCTTGTTGATCTCTGTTTCTTCAGAAGTGTACAGACTGATTAATAAAGTAGGTGGACAGCACTGACAAGTGTCTGTGATCTAGCTCCTAGAAGGCTTGCTCCTAGCTTGTTGAAAAACTACAGTGCCACCTGGCAGAATTTGACTTGAGCAGAGCTCTTAGCAGAGTGCCAGTCTGGAACAATAGTGACACATTAGGGGTCAGGTTGGAAATTCATTTACCTAACTGTGAAGAAAGGCTAACCTGATGTCTTCTCTGCACTGTGTCATATACAGGACAGTTTGTTTCAGTTAAACTAAGAAGTGATCTGAATATTAACCCTTTCCCTCACCCTTCAAGCCAAAAAAACCAGCATCTGATGAAATATCCCTCTCACAGAAGAGGAATTGCTGCCTAGCTTGCTCCATCTGAAAAGACAGCAGATGTGCTGAGTATGGGAATTGAGGTTTTATTTCTTAATAATGTATATAGTAGCCTACACCTAGCCTACAATCTTCCAGTTTATGCACTTTGCAAAGGAACCATGATACTTCACTAAAAAGCTACCATCTTGGAGCTTGAATGCAGTGCAATGCCAGCATTACATTTTATCTATTAAATACCTTATTTTTGCTGTAGTCATTTTTATTGCACTTATCTGCATCTTTCCTCCTTATACTATTTCCCACTGGACATAAGACAACCAAACAGAACATATTTTTTAAAATGAGGCCGTATTTTCATTTCTTATGATAACATCATAATATTTTGCCATTTGTTATAGGTTGAGGACTAAGTGTCCTATGATAGCAGGGGCTAGACAGTGTCCTGTCTAGCAGGGGCTAGACAGTCAATGAACGCCATCAGTGTTCATAACACCTAGAATCAGGCTTTACATGAATCACATAAACATTACAGAAAACTTGGGCATTTTCAACTTCATAGCCTCAGTACTGTAAGAAGACTGGCAGATATAGTGAGAAAAGAATTAGTGTAAAACACGTGTTAAACAGTTGTTCTACTAATGAAATTTTCCAACATATGTTTCTCTGAAATGTTTGAGGAAGGTGGATGTTCAGACCACATGAGACAGAGGTGGCTGTGGGAACATCAAATTCTGAGAACTCTTTATCCTTTTCTGTTTTAACCACAGGAAAATTCAACCTCAGACTTGAAATTAGAGTGCAAACTAGCATAGTGAAGCACAACTAAAGTATGCCAAATCTGAAACATCAACTGTAAAAAATCAGTGTAAGCAAGAAGTCTCTTGTCGTGGTCAAATAGAATCAAATATATTATATATTACTGTGAGGATCATGAGACATTGCAACAGGTTGCCTGGGGAGGTCGTGGATGTCCCCTCCCTTGAGGTGTTCAAAGCCAGGTTGGATGTTGAGCAACCTGGTCAAGCGGAAGTTGTCCCTGCACATGGCATGAGGGTTGGAATTGGATGATCTTTAAAGTCCCTTCCAATGAAAACCATTCTATGAATCAATGAATCTGAATTCTATTCTATGAAATACATAACAGTATGTTAAGATTTGCCCAGATAGAAATGGTTTGTGTAAGGAGGTTAATAGAAAAAGCAAGCAATACTGAAGCTGGTAGATGGTGGCACACTCAGTATATGTAATTCTAAAGCAGTAATATAAAGTTCCATAAAAGTATTAAAAGCCATACACAGAGGTCTGCATGATGAGGTCAGTAGAGAGAAGGCATAACATGGGAAGAGATTTGAATACCAGGGGGGAAAAAAGAAGGAAAAAAAAGCCTACCCCAACAAACAACAAAACTAAAAACCCCTAAACCAAACCAAACAAAAAAGACCAGTCAACCAACCCCATAAAAACCCACAAAAAAACCCACCCCATACCAAATAAAAAAGAAATAGAGGTTTTAAACTGTGTAAGAGATAGGAATGTCATGAGAAGCATGACAAAGAAAGTAACTATTGCTAGGAGAATATGCTCAAAGAACGTAGATTAATATTAAAAATATATGAGAGGAGGTTTCACAGGAACTAAACCAGACATGTCAGGTATCTACTATCTTCTGTTCACATAGCAATGCAACAGCAGCTAAAGTTTTCTTGATTTTCTTTTCCAAATCACTGTGCCTGTGTACATGCATACAATTGTGTGACTGTACAAATCACTTAAATGCAGAAGGCAGTGGAGCAGAACAGAGCAGATGTTTAAAACTGCACAGCAACAAGACATGATACTTTAGGACAGGAAGCAAAGGAGAATATGTTACCCAGCTGAACCTGCAGAAGGGGGTTATATGTCAACAGAAAGCAATTATCAGAACTGGAGTATTTCCAGGACAATAGAACTAACAAAAGGGTATAATCGTTATTGCCTGAAATTGAATATAATACAGGAATTAGACAGAGATAACTTGTTCAGAAAAGGGAACAAGATGAGATGGCAAAAGAAATTGGATAAGGTTACTGTAAAAGGCATGATCTCCCAACAATGAGAGATTTCAGATATAAGCTAGGTCATACTGAGTAAAGGATATGAGTCAAGCAGTTTTACAGATGTTAAAATCATTTGATGTTTTATACTCTAAAGAAAGGTAAGAATTAGTGCCAAATCTTTCTTTTCTTACTCATGCTATGAGCAATGGATGTATGAGAGAGAAAACCAGCATCTGGTGAATAAAAGAAATCTGATTCTTGCCATAGGTATGAGTAATGCACAGATATGCGATAGCAGACACAGAGGCAAGATCTCTGCAAAAAAAAAGCACAAACTCTTAAAAGTTTGTCAGTAAATCTGTATTTCAAAGAAGAATATGGAAAGGAAGAAAAAAAAAGTTTAAAAGATTAAATAATGCCCTATTGATTTGCTTTGCAACAGAAGCTAGGGCTGACAACTCTAAAACCCAAAATCAAACCTGAAATACACAACTTATTCATGTATCTCATAAATTCATTTCAATAGCTTTATCAATGGGTAAAGCAGAGGTTCAGTTTCTTAGCTGCTGTGACTCTCTGTACCTCTCCACTGTTAATTTATCCATTTGAGGAACCATCAGGACATTATTCTGTCTGTACAGGCAGCATTTTAAATGCACCTTTCAATTGAATGTGTGATTAGAAAGGTTTGATAAAACATGCACAGTGTCACCCTACAATACCAGAGAAAAAAATGTGATAACATTTCCTGAACTTGACAAGCTATGATCTTTCTGATATAATCCGATTTATTAAGACACTTGACTCTTTTAGGCAGGTTTCTTTTTGTTTGTTTGTTTGTTTGTTTGTTTTGTTTTTTATTTAATTTTAAGTAACTTATATGTAACTTATCAGAATAAAAAGAAGATGAAGGTGGCAATACTGAGGACTCTCCATAACATGTTTGACTTAAAGATAAATTAGACTCAGTTTACACCATCTAGTCATTCTTAACATATCTGAAAGAACTATTTGAGTAAAAAATGGAATAACTTCATGAAGGAAAAGATATGGAAGTATTTTACCTGGATTTTACAAAAGTTTTTGATACAGTGCCGTAGAGAAATCTAATTGACCAGCTACTAATTAAATTTATTATGAGGTGAGATTTTCGACTGGATTAAGTTGTGGAGTGTGGGTTTACTTGGTCTAAAGTAGAAAGACTAGTAGAATTCAGCAAAGAAACAGATCCTTCTCTATTGTTGTCCCTTTTACAGAGATTTAGAAGAAGGGGAAAGGTCAGTTTGGGGTGAAATTTAATCTTTCTCATGGCATATCAGTCTTCTTTCATGAAGATGTTAGAATATTTTCCTGTGAGCAAAATTAATGAAGACTTGATTTTGCAGAAGCCGTATTTTTATTGATTTCAGCAACAAAATATACTTGTAGTGAAATAGCTAATGTAGGCTTACAGTGTAAGGCTTTTTAAAGAGAAAAAAAAAAGAATATCAAGACTATTCAATAGTTCTTTTAATCATTATTATGACCCTTTTAATTTATTTTGTTTCTGGTTTTCTCAGTAGATTTCTCACAGAGAACATTCAGTAGGCAGAATGTAGGAATTATAACCAAGCTTTACCCAATTGCAAAAAGCAACAGGAATCATAGATTCTTAGATTTTTTTTTTCATTTGGAAAGGACTTATAAGATCTTCAAGTCAGACCATCAACCAAACACCAGCATAGCCATTAAACCATGTCCTGAAGTAACATGTCTGTAAGTTTGAGCACCTTCAGGGATGGCAACTATCAATGCCTGAACACACCTTCTGGAAAGAATTATTTTGCTACCATCTGACCTAAACCTTCCCTGACACGACTTGAGACAATTTCCTCTTGTTCTGTTATTTGATACTAGGGAAAAGGGACCAAACACTTCTCACTACAGGTAGCTGTAGAGACCAACTATGTTACCCCTCAGCCTCTTTTTCTTCACACTAAACAATCCCTGTTCACTCAACCACTCCTCATGAGACTTGTTCTCCAGATACTCTACCAGCATTTTGCCCTTCTCTGGACATGCTCCAGGTACTCAATGTGCTTCTTGTAGTCAGGGGTCAACACTGAACACAATATTTGAGACATGGCCTCATCAGTGCTGAGTACAGGGGCATGATCTCTTCTTTATTCCTGCTGGATACACTATTCCTCATAAAGGCCAGGATGATGGCAGTCTTCTTGGTTACCTGAGCAAAATACTGGCTCATGTTCAGCTGGCTGTCAAACTGTGGTGGTTTGAGCCTTAACTGGGAGTTAAGAGCTCAGATGGGGGCAAGGCTGAGAATCTCTCCCCCACTCCCCCCTGTTCTGTCCCAACAGAGAGGGAACAAAAGGAAGGAGCAAATCCACCAAACAATAAATTGGAGTCGGCTTGGAGTACAGAGGTAAAGAGTTGTCTTTACACAATATATATATAACAATAACAGGAAAAGGTTCACAAGGGCAAGGAACAAGGATGGATAGGAGGGGGACAAAAACAAGAGAATAATACAAAACCAGCCTTTCTCTGAGGAAGTGCAGATGCAGCAGGGAGAAGGATCAGGTCCAACCATGTGGCAGAGGAGCAGGAGGACAGCTGCAGTAGCTCTCATCCAGCAGAGGCGGGAGCCAGAAAAGCAGGGGCCAACAGCTACGATGTCCTGCTTTTTATATCCTGGCTGGGCAGGGAGTGGGGAGTGGAACAGACTCAGCTTCCCAGGGGAGAAAGGCCCTGCAGGGAGTGGAAAATACCTGCAAGCCCTCCACCCTGCTTTGTTTTTTTGTTTTCAGAAAAGGGCATTAACCCACCACACAAACAGCACCCCCTTTTTTGCTGTCAGCTTTCCAGCCACTGTTCCCCAAGCCAGCAGCATTGCATGGAGTTGTGATCCAAATACAGGATCCCACACTGGGCCTTGTTGAACTTCATACAGCTTGCCTCAACTGACTGATCCAGACTGTCCAGATCTCTTTGCAGAGACTTCCTACCCTCAAGCAGATCAACATTCCAACCCAAGGTGGTGCCATGTGCAAACTTACTGAGCGTGCACTCTATTTCTTCATACAGATCGTTAATAATGATATTAAAGAGAATTGTCCTCAATACTGAGCCCTGGAGAACACCAGTTGTGAAAGGCTGCCAACTGGATTTAAGTTCATTCACCATCACTTGTGTGACCCAGCTGTCCAGACAGATTTTTAACCAAAAAAAAAGTGTCTATCCATCCAAACCATGAGCAGTTTCTCCAGGAGGATTTAGCAGGAGACAGTGTCAAAAATTACATTAAAGTCCAGGTAGAAAATATCCGAAACCTTTCCCTCCCTTACCAAACAGATCAACATGTCATAGAAGGAATCAGGTTTGTTAAGCAGGACTTGCATTTTACAAATCCATGTTGACTGGGCATGCTGCACAATGACACTTAAAATTATCTGTTCTATGACTATCTCCAGCACTGAGGTCAGACCCAGGACAGGTCTCTAGTTTTCCAGGGTTTTGCTCCAGCCCTTCTTGTAGGCATCATATTTATCAGTCTCCATTCAGCCAAGACCTTCCCAGTTAGCCAGGAGTAAATTATGGAATCATAGAATGGTCTGGGTTGGAAGGTACTGCCAAAGGCCATCTAATCCAACCCCCTCTGCTGTAAGCAGGAGTATCGGCAACTAGATCAGGTTGCCCACTTGGATTATCTCCAGGGATGGGGCCCCAGCCACCTCCCTGGGCAGCCTGTTTCAGTGTTACGTTACTCCCATAGTAAAGAACTAGTGTGTAACTTCCAGTCTAAATCCACTCTTCTCTAGTTTGAAGACATTGCCCCTCGTCCTGTCACTACAGGCCATTGCAAATAGTCTCACTCCATCCTTCTGCCTGAACTCTTTGCTCTCTGCTTTTGCTCTTAAGCTAATTCTTCTATTAAGCTCCATTTCCTCACGAGTATGCTCTCTGCAATCTGGAGAGAAGCCAGCAACCCAGGAAGTGCCACCGTGCCTCAGTTTATCCAGAAGCCTGCAAGGAGTCCCTCGCTTCACTTCACCACAGCCTAGCATCAAAATTTTCCAGTCCTGTCAGTTGGGAAGAGCCACTGCCTCAAAGGGACTGAACCTCTGAGGGTAAGCTTTAACCCAGTCAAGGGGGGAGGACTAGCCTGAACCTCAGCAAGTCCTAATAGTGTCTGCTACAGTTACAAGATGCAGATTGGTGATCCACAACCCCATGTGTGCCAGCTTGCAAAAGCAGGGACAGTGTCCATTTGCATCCTGCAGATCATGGGACCCCACAGGGCATGGGAGAAGAACCACCTGCCCATATTGCTATGCATCCCTGTATAAGCCAGGAAAATTCAGAGCACCATTCATGCCTGCAGTTCAGAGCCGGGACTACCTGTGAGTGTCCCACATGAAGTGAGTGTCCCCACTGCCTCATAACCTTGGAGACAGGAATGCAGTCACTGCCAAGAAGAATTGGCCGCTTGCCCATTTTGAGCCACGCCAGGGGAAAGCCATGCTGCCCCATCTTCCCCACACTCTCAAACATCAGCTCCAGGAGGCAAATGCCCCCCAAGTCCCCAGGGCCCCACTGACTCCCCACAGGCATCGCTGTGCTGAGGGAGCCCCAAGAGAAAGAGCTTATTCAAAGGGAGCCATCCGAATGTCAGAAGTTTACGTTTTGTCATCCCCTGCAGGTGCAGGAAGAGAAAGCTGCCCACACCTCTAGGTCCTGCAATGACCCCATCTCAGCAGGCACCTAACCTGCATGGCTGTGACCGGTTTAGGCTGTGCCTTTAAGAAAGAGACAGTTGCTGAACACTCTGTCTGAATGTTTTTGATATTTAAACAAAACCAAGATAGTCTAAACTAATTTCATTGGTGGATTGGTGGAGTGCAGCTTTGAGTTTGGGTTCTGCCAGTCTGGACTGGGTTCAGGCTGGGTTTCAGTCTGTTCTCTCTGTTCGTGTGGGCTGGTCGGCTTCTCTCTCTCTGAAGCAACAGCTTTTGCCGGACAGGAGCAACCTTGAATTAACAAAGCTAACCAGATAAGAAAACTAATTCTTGCATTCGCTTTGAGTTAACAGAATTTTTCTCCTTAATTGCCTTTCTCTCTCTCTCTCTAACCCTTTTTGGGAAAAAGGGGAGGTAGGGAGGGAGAGAGGGGGGTTCAGGGAACCCCCCTGGCTGGCTGGAGGGAAAAAAGCTTTATCTGCATTATGTTCATTGCTGTGTATTTTCTGTATATATTGTAAATATTGTATATTTGTGTACATATTCATTGCATTCCATTTATGCCTGTAAATATAGCTTTCATCTGCTTTTCTGGCTGAGTTAGCTGTGGTTTCTTTGTGTGTGTGGGGGAACTTTCTCACCCCACCACAATGGCTTAGCAACTAGCCCAGCTACAAGTGATATACTGTATCTTTTCAGTGTGTACGGGTTCAGCACCAGATATGGTTCAGTTTAAACCTACACACACTTAGCTCATGTGGAATTGTAACCTAAGCCTCATAAGCAGCCTCCCTGGCAATGCCCGTGTAAAGGGGTTGAGGCAGACCCCCTCCCCACCGCAGGCAGAAATAAGAACTCAAACAAACGGATTGCAAAAGTGATGGAAAGTTTAAATGGAAAGCAGTGAATATTCACAGAGAGCCAGAAGCGCAGTGACAAAAGAAATTCCAAAGCAGACCCACAACATTCCATCCCCACCTGGGGGTACATCCAAGACCCCCAGGGCTCCTTCTTCCCCCCCCCCCCACTACTAGGCTAGTCTCAGCTGGCCAGATCTGAGACTGCCCATCCCCCCATGGCCTTGGGCCTAGCCAGGCCCATGGCTGGGAGATATCTCCCCCAGTTACCGGGTGACGGCGAGGAAGAAAGAGGAAGTGCCAGACCCCGCACTGGATCTTATAGTCATACAGAGAATTATGGTATGAAATACCTGATTTCCTGTGTCCACCCCTCTGGGATGGACTTCTGGACACAGGAAGTAAACACAGCAGAGGGCACCCAGCCCAAACTGCTACAGCCCAGAATCATAACTCATGATCGTAATTAATTTGAGTCTCTGAAAGGTTCCTTTGATTGTATTGCCCTCATGTTCTATCCCTTCTAGCAAGCTAGCAGCTGCCAGCACCTTGTTGAGTTGCCATCTGGTGGACAAGAGGCAGAGTTGCACCTTCGTTGTCAATTGAATAACTATAATATAATTTTTCTAATTGGATTCAAACTGTTATACTGTAACAGTTCATGAGAAATATCCACCATCATGCCCTACAATCTGCACATAAATATTGGTAAGTGGTTATAAATAATTTCTTGATATTGATAATTTTTTTTCTTACTTAAAATTTCCATATTCATAAATTACAGAATCACAGAATCACCAAGGTTGGAAGAGACCTCAAAGATCATCAAGTCCAACTTGTCACTCAAAACCTCATGATTAAACCATGGCAACAAATGTTATGTCCAATCCCCTCTTGAACACCTCCAGGGATGGTGACTCCACCACCTCCCCGGGCAGCACATTCCAATGGCTAACAACTCTCTCAGTGAAGAACTTTCTCCTCACCTGAAGCCTAAACTTCCCCTGATGCAGCTTGAGACTGTGTCCTCTTGTTCTGGTGCTGGTTGCCTGGGAGAAGAGACCAAGCCCCTCCTGGTTGCAACTACCCTTCAGATAGTTGTAGACAGCAATAAGGTCTCCCCTGAGCCTCCTCTTCTCCAGGCTAAACAATCCCAGCTCCCTCAGCCTCCCTCATAGGGCTTGTGCTTGAGGCCTCTCCCCAGCCTCGTTGCCCTTCTCTGGACATGTTCAAATGTCTGAATGTCCTTCTTAAACTGAGGGGCCCAGAACTGGACAAAAGACACAAAGTGTCTCTTGATGCAGGCCAGGATGCCATTGGCCTTCTTGGCCCTCTGGGCACACCGCTGGCTCATGTTCAGTCAGCAGCCAATCAGTACCCCAGGTCCTTTTCTGTTTGGTAGCTCTCCAGCCACTCTGACCCTAGCCTGTAGCTCTGCATGGGGTTGTTGTGGTCAAAGTGCGGCACCTGGCACTTGGATTTGTTAAATGTCATCTTTTTGGACTCTGCCCATCTGTCCAGTTGGTCGAGGTCCCTCTGCAGAGCTCTTCTACCCTCAATAGATCAACATCTGCTCCCAACTTGGTGTCATTTGCAAATTTGCTGATGACTGACTCAATCCCCTCATCCAGATCATCAATGAAGATATTAAACAGGATGGGGCCCAGAACTGATCCCTGGGGGACTCCACTAGTGACTGGCTGCCAGCTAGATGTGGTACCATTCACCACTACTCTCTGGGCTTGGCCCTCCAGCTGGTTCCTAACCCAGCACAGTGTTGCTGTCCAATCCACGAGCTGACAGCTTGGCCATCAGTTTGCTGTGGGAGACAGTGTCAAAGGCCTTGCAGAGGTCCAGGTAGACTACATCCACAACCTTCCCCACATCCACCAGGCGGGTCACCTGATTATAGAAGGAAATCAGGTTGGAGAGGCAGGATCTGTCTTTCCTAAATCCATGTTGGCTGGACCTGAGCCCTTGGCCATCCTTCAGGTGTGCAGTTATTGCCACCAAGATAATCTGCTCCATAATTTTCCCTGGCACTGAGGTCAGGATGACAGGCCTGGAGTTTGCAGGTTCCTCCATCTGACAATTCTTGTGAATGGGCATCACATTGGCCAGTTTCCAGTCATCTGAGTCCTCTCCTGTGAGCCAGGACTGGAGGAAAATGATGGAGAGCAGCTTGGCCAGCTCATCTGCCAGCTCTCTCAGCACCCAAGATGGATCCCATCTGGTCCCACGGACTTGTGAGTGTCCAAGTGGCTCAGCAAGTCCCAAAATCATTCCTCATGGATTTCTGGGGCAATACACTGCTCCCTGACCCCATCACCCAGCTCAGGAGGCCACTCATCCTGAATGCCTCCTGCCTTACTCTAGAAAATTGAGGCAAAGAAGGTTTTTAGGACCTCAGCTTTTTCCTCATCTTTAGTTACAGTGTGACCCTCCAGGTCCAATAAGGAGTGGAGGTTCTTCTTGCCCCTCTTTTTAGCATTAATATATTTGTAAAAATGCTTTTTATTATCTTTTACAGAGGTGGCCAGCTTAAGTTCTAAGTGGACCTTTGCCTCTCTAATTTTTCTCCTGCTTAATCTAACATCCTTAAACGTATCATGAGAAGCGTCACCCTGCTTCCAAAGTCCAAACACCCTCTTTTTTTCCCTTAATTCCATCAGGAGGTGCTTGCTCATCCAGGCTGTTCACCTTCCCTGGCAGCTCGTCTTTTGACACATGGGAACTGCCAGCCTCGTTGGACACCACTTGTTGCTGCTGTCCATCTGGATTTCAAGCCATTGAACACTACCCTCTGGACGTGACCACCCAGCCAATTCCTTATCATCTGAACAGTCCACCCATCAAATCCATATCTTGGAGAGTAGGCTGTTGTGGGGAACTGTGTCAAAGGACAGAAATTCAACTAAGTCCTCCTTTTGTGGCTAATATATTTGTAGAAGCATTTTGTGTTGTCTTTAACAGCTGAAGTCAAATTAATTTGCAGTTAGACTTTGGCCTTTATCATTTTCTTCCTGCATAGCCTCACAACAACTTTGTAGTCCTCCCTGGTTGTCTGCCCCTTCTTCCAATGACCATGAACTCTCCTTTTCTCCATAAACTGCAACCAAGTCTTTCTGTTCAGCCAGGCTAGCCTTCTTCCTTGCTGATTCATCTTTCAGCACAAGGGGATGGTCTCTTCCTGCACCTTTGAGACATCCTTCTTGAAGAGTATCCATCCTTCACAGACTCCCTGGCCCTTCAGGACTACCTCCCATATATCTAGAAAACCTGGTTTTGTGCCCTACGTCCTCTCAATATATTGCAAAGCCCTGCTAGCTCCTGTGCTAGGATAATTTTCCCGCTTTAAGCCAGGTGCATCCCATCTGTTACCATCAGGCCTGGTGTCCTATAAATCAACCCATGATAAAAAATCCCAAAAGACCTGCTGGAGAGAGCAGGCTTGGAACCAGGAACTGATTTGCTGTCTCTTTCTGTTTATTCCCTCATCATCTTTGCAGCTGGAGAAATAGGGGAGAGCATTATTTGTGCTCCTGACCCCTTAGTCTGTTGTCCTAAGGCCCTGAAGACTCTCCTAATTACCATTGTACTTCTTATTGCTACTTCATCACTGCCTGCCTGATCAGCAGTGTACAGTAGTCTGAGGGCTGTGCTGGAGAAGTGAGCTTTCTCCTTACCTCACTAAATGGACCCAGGGAGGCAGCAGACTTCCTGAAGATGTAGGTACAAACCACATATTGAGCCTTCCAGTCCTTTCAGAAGTGAGTCATCTAGGACAATGACCTACCTGTCTTTTATTCTTTCCTGAAGAAATTTTGATAGAGGGTCTAGACTGACTAAACCTTACCAGATCCTCCAGTCTGGATTATCCATCACCCTTGTAATTTTCTGCTTCCCTTTGTAGAGCATTCTGTCTGTTTTTCAAGGGCACCTGGGAAGGTGGAGTAGTTACTGAGAGACCTATGGTGTGAATTGTGTCAGCCAGGAACTTGCTACCATTGTCCACTCTCTTCTGAATCCCTGCACCTAGTCAGGGCATTAGAGGTAACACCTCTGTCTGCTTCTTGGGTTTCTGTCAAGGAGGGCAGGGTGTGACTCTAGAAATCTATCTTTTTCTCTCAATCCCTGATTGTTCACAACATACTTGCCACCTCTCAGAGCTCTGTCACTAAGAGGGGAGGTCCTCTCCCTGAGCACATTGCTGGCAGCTATGATTTCTGGTCTCCTACAAGATTGGTGTAAGAGTAGGACACACCCTGCAGCAAGATACCTGGGTGGCAATGTGCTCCCACTAAAACTCTGTCTGAGAAGAGGCATCAGACCTGGCAGGTGAAGATTTTAGCTTGCATGTCCTTCTGTGTGAATTGCTGTGCCACGCCCAGTTATGCTGCTGTAAGCTATCTTCTTCCAGTGAATGGAAACTAAGTATAATTCCAAACCTCTGACATTCTGCTCTTGGAATGTTTATGGCTTCATCAAGGCAGTGAAAATTCAAGGCAGGTCTTTGTAGTTTTGCATGTGTATACAGTCCCTCAAGCTTAGAGGTATGAAAATGCTTAGAGAGATTCCTGTTGCATTATTCCTTCTCTCCTCAGTGCCTCCAAAGTTCATTACATTTCCATAGGTTCCTCATCACTTCTGTGTCAACAGACTGTTCCTTTCTTGATAGTATTTGGAGATACAAATGGCAAGCCTGTGTGTAATCATCATGAATTCCCATCATACTATGAACGAAGGTCTCTTCCAACTTGGTGTATTGTATTGTATTATTGTACAGCACTTATGCTTCACTAATTTCCCCACTCATTGGATAGCCAGGTAATGCTCTCCTACAACACAGCTCCTGTGAAAGTTGAACTGCTGTTTTGTCTCTTCTTTCTGATGAGGCATGAGATAATTTTCACTTTTCACCTGCATAGTTCACATCAGTCACTGTAGAAAATCATAGGCATCTGAATGGGGTTCAACTCTTTGCTTCGTATCCTAATGATACATTATGTGTGTCATTTGATTCGTATTCTACTTAGTTTGCCTAAACAAAGTAGGATTCAGCTGTACCTTTGTGATACTACTAATTTTCAGAAATCTGCAGAATTTTTCTGTTCTTGGTGTAATGATAAAAAGAGGTTTGAAAAGTGGTCAGTTCTTTAAATTGTTGGTGCAATGTTTCTAGTGTATGCAGTGACATGGAAACAAAACAGAGTGAAGTACCTTACATATTCACACATTTGATGTTTGAGGAGGTATAATAAAGAGAATAGATGAGAATAAAAATATTGACGTTTGCACAGTATGTTTGAACATAGGAATAAAATTGAATAAAACCTAAAAAAATCAGTTTTGGATTGATTTCTGACAATACAGCCTTCTTCCAATTAATTTTCCTTTAATAATACGGCAGGGTTTTTCTGCATGTTGCATGATGTCCTATCAATGAAAACTGTTCCTTCCAAAATGCAGGTGTACTTGGATCCTGCTAACACCAAAGCACTTATTTTCTGCTGCTAAGTTTCCTTCATATTAGGCCACCAAAAAAAAAAAAAAAGCTATACATGCAAACTCCAAACAAACAAATGTAGTTTATTTTGTACTCTGCAACCTGCTGAAGGTGACTACTGACATTAACTCTGAAGAAATCAGGTACTAATCTGAACTCTGTCCTGCTTAAGCTCGGGCATGGATCCTGGAGTGGTCCTTCTTATGTGATGGGATTTATTCTGTGCTTGTATGTTGTGGGCATAACTCTTGCAGGGACAAGCACTTTCAGAGAGCAGGACTTAGCAGAAAAATAACCTCATTCACCTGGAAACTATTAAACAAGTCCTCAGTCTTACTTATTCCTGGCACCCACAGTACTCCTTCCTGTTTCTTGACTGGCAAATAGATCTTTTACAGAACATGAGACTTGCAACTCTTTTAAGTGTGGAAGCACATGTTTTATTCAGTTTTCATATCTTTGCCCAGAGCACAAAGCAAGTCCTTAATAATTTAGTCTTACAGATGACTCAGAATCATCATATCCCAGGTTTACCCTTAAACCAAAGCTATTAATGGCCTGAATTTAGTATTATAACTCTTAAATTCATGACTGTGGGAGCAGACAGTACTTATAAAAGTACATAATACTTTATACTTTTTTCTTTTTTTTGCTAAATGTCAAACTATTAAGGTTTATATTTCCTAACTTTTTCAAAGATTAGGGGAAATACAAGTTAGATGCCGTACTTCATAGTACAGATGAGAAAGCCTGAGAATACTGGGATTTCAGCCTCCATGCAGTCTTCCTAATGCTGTGAGAAAATTACTTCAAAGTACTCTTTTGACAGTCATTCTTGGATACACAGCAATTACTGTCACGCATTTTATGCAATCAACTTGGAGCACTGGTGGGTATGTCCCTAGCAGAGGTCTTTAGGTGTCAATTTCACAGTTTTGTCAGAAATAATCACTTCTTAAGAGTTTCTCTGACAGAAAGATCTTTGAATAGATAATTCTTTATCTTCTGGCACAAATGTCTAACTGTTATCAGTTTTACAGTCATTAAGGAAATGCATAAAAAACCAGTGTAAAATGTGCAACTTTTTCAACAGAGTGACTTATCTCTCAGTGGGGTGACACTTTTTTATCTGATCCCAGGTAGTGAACTTCTGAAGTCTGGAGAACGCTCATTTTTTTCTTACCATATGTACATGCAGATATTACTCTCATCATGTCACCTTCTAAACATTTTAAGAAATATCCTGAAGAGTTCACTTACTCTTCTCAGATTAATAATAATTGATAATTAGAATTATTAAAAATTCAACACTTTGGAAGTATTGATGAGTGAATGAGTTCTACAGGTCAATGCACCTGATTTTAAAGTGGGAAAAATTCTATTAGTTGTCAGTTTGATGGCAAATTCCTGGAGGATTATGTATGTTGTTTCAGATTTTCTCTTTATCTTGACATACCTTGTGGATGAACTTTAGCAAGATTACAATCATGACCATTCACCAGAGCCTGAGTCTTCAGTGAACAGCTAACTTTAGCTTTTATATATTCATATCCAGGAGAAATCAATCCTATTTAATCCTTCCTTTGCATACTAACAAGTTTTCTTAAGGTATCTTATGTGTTTTCATATCAGTGTAAGTTCACAGGATCAAAATTAAATAAACTTTAAAAATCTGTTCAAAATGAGTCTTCTTTTTAGCTTGTCACTGTGTGAACTACAGTAGATGTTTACTCTGCATAGCAGTGGGAGGTCCTGTGTAAACATAGATGAAGTAAAGAAGAAATAGAAAGAGAGGTTACCTTTTTTGTAAGCCATTTTCCTATGTTTACATAGATGTGAAACAGCCATATTTGGTTAGAAGCAACTAATATAAGGCTCTTAGAAGACAGAACAGAAGTCGTAAAATGTCTGTTGGGAGTATGACAGAACAAAGGCAGATAGTGGAGTATGTGATTTTGGCTGTACACACCTCAGGCTAGAGCAAGGCTGAATGTTTTGCTTGTCTGGTAATGACCAAACCTGTTTACTTAGCATGCTTATGCCTACAATCTGTCAAAAGAATCTCCAGAATATGACAATGTTTCACTTGACCACTAGAATTGCAACCTTCCATTGTATAAACTTTTGTTGTATAAAGTTTTGAGTCACAAAGTGATGAAAGCAATGTTTCTGTTCTGAAATCAAGAAACTATTTATTAGTCAAGTCTTGCACAGGATTCTGATTCATAGCAAGTGGATTTGATTATACTTCACAGAATCACAGAATGCCAGGTTGGAAGGGACTCCAAGGATCATCTGGTCCAACCACCATGTCAAGCTGGGTCTTAAAACTGACCTATGTGGGGAATCCACTACTTCCCTTGAGAAATTATTCCGAAGCCTAAATTCTCGTGAGAGAAAAAATTTCTTCCAAAATCCAATTAGAATCTCCCCAGGAGCAGCTTGTACCCATCAGTTCTCATCTTTTTCCATGTGACTCCGTGTAAAAAGAGAGTCTCCATAGTCCTTGTAGGCACACTTCATGTACTTAGGCCTTCTCTTCTCAAGGCTGAACAAACCCAGTTCTCTCAGCCTTTCCTTACATGACACATCTTCAGGTCCTCCGGTCACTCTCGTGGCCCTTCTCTGGATACTTTCTAGCTTGTCCACATCTTTTTTGTACAGGAGGAACAGAACCTGCATGCAGTATTCCAGGTGTGGTGTGACAAGTACTGAGTGGGATAATGACTTCTCTATCTCTGCTGGTGATGCCTTGTTGATGCAACCCAGCATCCTCATAGCTTTCTTTGCTGCTGCAGCACACTGTTCTCTTAATGTTGAGCTGCTTGTACACCAAGATCCCCACGCCCCTTTTTACAGTTCTGCTCCCCAGCCAGGTGGATCTCAGTCTGAGCTGCAGTCCTGGGGTATGCAGATGCAAGACTTTACATTTGTCCCCATAAGAACTTCATAAGGTTCTTGCTAGCCCACTCAGTCAGCCTGCCCAGGTCTTCCTGCAGAGGTGTGTGTCCCTTCTGGAGTGTCTACCTCCCCACTCATTTTGGTGTCACCTGAAACTTCATCAGGATACTCATGATATCAACATCCAGATCACTTATGAAGATACTAAACAGCACTGGGCCCAATTCTGATCCCTGCAGGACCCCACTTGTGACTGGTTTGAGAAAGAACTATTTACCATCTGGGTACAGCCTGCCTCCCAGCACACAGGCCATCAATCTAGGCAATAATGTGCCAGTTTCTCTACAAGGAGGTTATGGGAGGACCATGTCAAAATCCTTGGAGAATTCCAGGAAGACAGTGCCAATTGCTCATCCTGTATGAACCAAACAAGTTACTTTGTCAGGCTTGACAAGCATGATTCACCCCTGGTGAATCCATGTTGGCTTTTCCCGATTGCATGCTTCAGCTGAGTTGTGACAGTCTCCAGGAGAGGGGACTGGTTCCATAATTTTCCTAGGGGTTGAAATGAGGCTAATGGGTCTATAATTACTCAGATTCTACATGGAACTCTTCTTCCACCTTCTTCCACTCTTCAGAGATGTCTCCTGATTTTCATGACTTCTCATAGATTATGGAGAGCTGCCTTGCAAAAACATCTCTCCTAGAATCCTTGGGTGGATGGCATCCAAACCCATTGATGAGTAAATTTCAAGATCCTGTAATAGTTGACACACCCACTCTTCCTTAACTGAAGGTGGGACTTTGTCTGCATCAACCTGCATTTTTGTTCCTGTGGCCTGGGACCCAACAGCATTGGTGAAGACAGAAGTGAAAAAGGTGTTGAGGACTTCTGCATTTTCAGTGTTCTTGATCATTAGACCACTTCTGTTTAATAGTGGGCCTGTAGTCCCTTTCTGTTTCTGTTGTTGTTAACACATCTGAAGAACCCTTTCTTGAAGTTTTTGACATCTTCAGCAAATTTCAGTTGATGGTGAGCTTTTTCTTTCCTAAATGCATCTGTGCACTGCTAATGCCTCTGTAATTTTCAGTAGGTAATTGTTGTAGTTTAAGCTTTACCCTAAGTCCAAAGCCCAAATGGAGCAGACTTAGATTACCTTCACTCTCAATTTTTTCCCCAGTAAGGTAAAAGCAAGTTAGGCAGGGGAAAGGAGAGGTAAAAATCATGAAAGAAATGGTCTGGAATTGATTTGGAAGTAAAAAGGTTATTTTTAACAAAATATATATATAGCATTTGATCAACAAGGGAGGCTATAAAGGTGTAGGGAAAATGGTAAATAGAAAAATATACAAAACCAGACCAAGCTGACATTGGATTCCCTCAATATAAGTGGATGTAGTTCTTTAGAAATGCAGATGCAGCATGGAGGTAGGCCTCACCATGTGGTAGCTCAGGAAGCAGGAGCAGCAGGGCCCCTTCTGTTGAGCAGGTGAAGCAGGGGAAAAGAGAGTGAATGAAGAAAATGATCCCCTTTAAATAGGCTTGCTGGACAGGAAGGAGGGGAGGGGTAGACATTTGGCCCAGGGGACCTCTCCTCCTTGGAGGGGGAAAACCAAATATCTCTTTCTATGCTCACCTGTTTCAGGTTTCTTTTGTCCACCTGGGGGCTGGGTTCTATTCACCACCACCCCTCCAGGGATGAGTGTAACCTGGCAAAATAATTTTCCACTTTTCTATCTCTCATACTTTTCCCCTTTTGCATCTCAGCAGACCAAGAAGCTCAGAGTTAAGCCAAGGGAGTCTCTTGTTCCACCTATATCCCTTTCCTTTAGAGTGAATGAACCAGTTTTGTGTGTCTAGGAGAGTGTTTTTGAAAAAACTCACTAGCTTTATCTCCGTGGAAGCTTTCTACAGGATCCCTCCCATCTGAATCCTAAGCATGCTGGAGTTTGCTCTTCTGAAATCTAAAACATTTGTTTTGGAGCTCACTTTCAGCATACTCATCAGCATCCCAAATTCCACAATACTGTGTTTGTTGCAGCCTAGGCTGTCACTAACTGGATAGTGAGCAGCAAGTCCAGCAGTGCTTCATTCCTGGTTGTCACATCTAACATTTATATGAAGAAGTTCTCTACACATTCCAGAAACTTTTTTACTTCAGTAGACATCATAACTGACTAGAGCTCTTATTCAGACAGAAGAAATCAACACACCACAGTAAGGCTACCTTCTCAATCAGTTCAGGCTGAGAGGCAAAGGAAGACCATATGAATGAATCATCAAATGCCTTGTTCTTCTGGGGAAACAGTCACAGAGATGTCACAGCATATGGCCTGCACTCAATAAATGATCCAAAGAACAAAACCAGTAAACATCCACCACTTAATTACTCAGATTCTCCAGATTTAACCTGTGTTGGCTGTGGATCACGATACATAATTCAAGTTGATCTAAGGGTTACTTAATACATGTATATTAAGGTGATGTTACAGATAAACCCATCTCATGCATGTTGCTTTGATAAAAGCATGCTTTGGCCACTATCTAAATTGCCAGTGAGTTGAATTTAGATGATGTAACCATGAGTTAATCTCATCTGACATTAGAAAAATTCAGTGGTAAAATCTTGGCAGAGTTGTCAGCACCTTAACAGGATAATCAAAGATATGAAGAGTTGCCTGTGCTGTTTGTATTCATGTAAGCACAGAGTGTGCAGTTTGATAACCAAACATTGTGCACACAAATATATCATGACACTCAAAGCCCTTTTTTGTTGTTAAAGGCTGGTCTGATGAGTAAATGGTAACTAAATATCATGCAATGACTATCCTCATTTCTAGATTGCATGCAAATGATACAAAGAAATTACACTGAGCTTTTATTAAACTTTTGTTTATTGATCTCATAGAAACTCATAAATTTAGTTTCATTTTATAATCTTGGTTTCACAGTAATGAAACATGATTTCACACAACTCCTCTATTAATTCATTGCATAGGTCTAAATATGTCACTGTGTTTACTTCTTTACAAACGGCAAAGCCAAACTAGTACTATCACATCTTAATATATTATCATTGCTGGTGTATCTTTACACTCTGCTCACAGAAGGTTCTTGATTTTACTGTGTGCTGTACAAGCATAGAATAACAGAGGTCTGCTTTCTTAAAGATCTGAGGTTGAAAGAGCTGTATCTAAAACAAAGCCAAGAATAGTTGGCAGATACAGTGTGTCTTCCCCAAGCTGTGAAGCTACACCAAACATCTCCTTTTCTGTATGTAGAAAAATAAATACATTTTGAGATAAGATAGTTTCCAAAGAGAATAAGATATACACATCGTTCTTAAAATGCAATCAATCAAAATATATCTTGAGGTGATGCCAGCAAAATACCGAGTGACAAAATGCCTCTTTTTCTTCTTGTGGCCTTTCCAGGAGAAAGAGACAAACAAAGGGTTTAAATGAATGTCTTCAAATGAGTATGTTTCTGTTGGTTAACATTTATTTTCTTCACAGTTTCTTATAGGACTCTTTTAGAAACCACTTTATATTCTGAAGGAAAAGTAAAATATGCTTACTGTGTACCAGATTAGAAATGAAAGTAGCATTTTTTTTATATCCCAAAAGTTTACATGAAACGTTGACTTAGAACACAATAAAAGTGGCTTGGTGGTAAAGTTTAGATCATGATCTAATAGAAGCCATTTTGTATTCAGGCTAGAAAGTTCATCAAGATTTCCTCTGTGAGTCTTTATTACTTAGGTCACTTTTGGTGACTTTTGGATCTCCTTCAGATATTGTAAGTACAATTTAATTGCCTAATCAAAGGTGTTGATATAGTATGATATCTTCATCTGGCATTCGATCCCTGTTTGTCATAGCCAATGAATATGTGATGTGCATGGAAAAAAACAAACAAACAAAAAAAAAAACCAACAACAACAAAAAAACAAACCCAACCAAAGCCAAAACAAAGAAACCAAACACAAAAACCTGTTGGATCTGGAATTCTGGAATACCTTTTCTTTTTCTTTTTTTTTCTTTCTTTTTTTTTTCTTTTTTTTTCTTTTTTTTTTCTGACAAGGTTTAATTTCTGCAAATGAAACAGCAAAATAGCTGGCTTCTTTTGCCACCTCCTGTTCAGTTTGGATCTCTGATAAGAATGGATCGCTTTTGAGAACACTAATCTTTGCAAGTTGTAAAAATTGACTGAAATTCACAAGGAGATAATTTGTTATGCTAGCTCCGACCCTTGTACTTGACAGGTAGTTCTATTTTTTTAATTTATCCAGAGTGATATTGACATTCATAATTCCTTTATTATTCTCTTTCCTTCTTACTTTTTTAAAAAATTTATTTTTATTTGGAACCTAAACAAATAAGCCGTCACTTAGTATCATAGTATCAGTCAGGGTTGGAAGAGACAACAAGGATCATCTAGTTCCAACCCCGTTGCCATGGGCAGGGACACCCCACACTAGATCAGGCTGGCCAGAGCCTCATCCAGCCTGGTCTTAAACACTTCCAGGGACGGGGCCTCAACCACCTCCCTGGATAACCCATTCCAGGGCTTCACCACTCTCATGGTGAAGAACTTCTTCCTCACATCTAGCCTGAATCTCCCCACCTCCAGCTTCATTCAATACCCCCTAGTCCTATCACTACCTGATAGCCTGAGAAGTCCCTCCCCAGCCTTCCTGTACGCCCCCTTCAGATACTGGAAGGCCACAATTAGGTCACCTCAGAGCCTTCTCATCTCCAGACTGAACAGCCCCAACTCCTTCAGTCTGTCCTCAGAGGAGAGGTGCTCCAGCCCTCTGATCATCCTAGTGGCCCTTCTCTGGACACGTTCCAACACATCCAGATCCCTCTTTTAATAGGGGCTCCAGAACTGGATGCAGTACTCCAGGTGGGGTCTCAGCAGAGCTGAGTAGAGGGGGAGAATCACCTCCCTTGACCTGCTGGCCACACTTCTCCTGATGCAGCCCAGGATCTGATTGGCTTTCCGGGCTGCAAGTGCACATTGAGAGCTCCTGTTGAGCTTCTCGTCCACCCGCACCCCCAAGTCTCTCTCCTCCGGGCTGCTTTCCAGCCAGTCACTGCCCAGCCTGTATTTGTGCCTTAAATAAGAATAAATCAATTGATCAATCAATCAAACAATCATGGACATTTAAATTTGGTATTATGTCCCTTGCTCCATTGTGTTGATTTATTTTTGCTTTTCCAGAATATACATTATAACTGCAGTCTGATGTTATTTCATACATTAAAGGATATAGCTACACATGCAGTAGAAGAAAACTTATGCCAGCTGTGATATGGGTGTACATGTTTGTGTGTATGTGCATGTGTGTACTTCAGACTTTCCAGAATTATTTAGATGTTTATATGTATCAGTGTTTATTTACTTACACTTTCCATGCTTATTCTTAATTACATTCAAATGAATGTATGCATAATGGAAGATATACCTGCATAAAATCACACCACAGAATGGCAAAATCACTGAAAGGTGGGGGTTGGAAGGGTCATGCAGAGATCATCTAGTCCAACTGGCCTGCCACTTAGGGTCACCTAGAGCATGTTGCACAGGAGTGCATCCAGGTGGGTTTTGAAAGTCTCCAGAGAAGATGACTTCACAGCCTTTCTGGGTGGCCTGTTCCTCCCTCCCTCCCTCCCTTCCTTCCTTCCTTCCTTCCTTCCTTCCTTCCTTCCTTCCTTCCTCCCTCCCTTCCTTCCTTCCTTCGTTCCTTCCTCCTCCCTCCCTCCCTTCCTTCCTTCCTTCCTTCCTCCCTTCCTCCCTTCCTCCCTTCCTCCCTCCCTTCCTGAATTCCTGAATTCCTGAATTCCTGAATTCCTGAATTCCTTCCAAATTCCTTCCTCCCTTCCCTCCTTCTTTCCTTCCTTCCTTCCTTCCTTCCTTCCTTCCTTCCTTCCTTCTTCCTTCCTTCCTTCCTTCCCTCCTTCCTTCCTTCCTTCCTTCCTTCCTTCCTTCCTTCCTTCCTTCCTTCCTTCCTTCCTTCCTCCCTTCCCTCTTTCCTTCCTCCCTTCCCTCCTTCCTTCCTTCCTTCCTTCCTTCCTTTCTGAATTCCTTCCTTCCTTCCTTCCTTCCTTCCTTCCTTCCTTCCTTCCTCCCTTCCTCCCTTCCTCCCTTCCTTCCCTCCTGAATTCCTTCCTTCCTGAATTCCCTCCTTCTTCCTTCCTTCCTTCCTTCCTTCCTTCCTTCCTTCCTTCCTTCCGAACTCCTTCCTTCCTTCCTTCCTTCCTTCCTTGCTTCCTTCCTTCCTTCCTTCCTTCCTTCCTTCCTTCCTTCCTTCCGAACTCCTTCCTTCCTTCCTTCCTTCCTTCCTTCCTTCCTTCCTTCCTTCCTTCCTTCCTTCCTTCCTTCCTTCCTCCCTTCCTCCCTTCCTCCCTTCCTCCCTTCCTCCCTTCCTCCCTTCCTTTTGAATTCCTTCCTTCCAAATTCCTTGTTTCCAAATTCCTTCCTTCCTTCTGAATTCCTTCCGAATTCCTTCCTTCCTTCCATTCATTTTATCATCTGTCAGTTTTGCCCTATGATATGTCCTCTTAAATTGGATCTGTAAGCCCTTCATAAAGTTTAATAAATCCTCAGCATTTCACCCTAAGGAAATTATATTAAAAACCTTCAAATGTGAAGTTGGGCCTGCAGACACACAGCACTGGGAATTATATCACCATAATCAGCTTGTAATGAAAGCCTCTGTCGCTGTTCTCTCCCAATCATAATCTGCCTGTCTTTATGAAAAAAGGGGGGTTTGTCTGGGTTCATCTGCAAGCTTTAATTGGAAGATGTCTTCATTTCATTCCAGCCTACTGGGATAATAACTCAGCCCCATGTTTAAACACAGGCCCTTGCCGGTGATATTTTTTCATTTAGTAAAGCATGTCTCTTTAAATGATTTAGCAAATCACTGTGAATGCCAAGGCGGGATGATTGGCAGCTCATTGCTGGTGCACCATTTGCATGACATTTGTTCTTCAGCCCAGAAAGCTGCGGCAGGTAAACAAGCAGGCCCTGTACTGACTCCCTGTGAGTCCTTCCCTGTTTATTTTCTCATAATCAAATGACATTTATGGAGAAGCAAATGCAGCTGCACATATATGGAGAAAAAAATGCAATCAGACCAAACATGATGACTTCATTCAGGGGATATTTTGAGTAGAGAAAGGACATTTTTATGGCATAGGTTTTTTTGCAAGTCAGTCAAATTCCATTTTACAATCTTTTAAAATATAAATGTTAAGTTCAAATCATTGATTCCATCCAGCAGCATTGTCAGTGTTTCAATGCAAACTGTAGAAGTGCAAATATTTTAAAATTGTAATTACACTTTTCTGTAGCCTTCTGATATTTTTTTAAGAACCAAATCTCTCTTTCTAGATATAAAACTATTCTTTTGCGTTACTCTCTATTTTTTGTAAAAAGCTATTTCAGTGAGGAAGGGTAATTCTGAACTTAAACATTTTAGACATATTTTCTAACATATCACAGTGTCAAAAGACTTTGCAGAGAACAAATTGAAAGATTAGAATATGTGTGTAATATTCAATACATATATATACTGCATCATACAGTGCTTGTACAGCAGCTGATACAGAAGTTTCACTTTTATTTCAAAGGCCCTTTGAAAATAGATAAAATTTAAATGGCAATTATTGAGGACAGAAGGGGCTGCTGGGGTGAGGGACACACACACACGACACAATCACCTCAAGTGACTATGCTCCATTTTTCAGTTCTTGTCAAGGAAGTATATTCTCATCCATTTGCTTAAGGAGGTAAACCTCTGTATTTGTTATGTTTTTTGAAGAAGATTTTAGGTGAGAGAAACCATGAAATTTGAAAGATTCTTTAGCAGCTGTGTAAAGCAGGATAAGTAGAATCATATGGTCCCTGCACAACTTGACTTAGGAAAGTTAAGAGTAAAGGAAGAATTTTCTTTTGCCACCTTCTTACAAGTATTTTTTGAAACAGTACTTAAGTAGAAGAATGCATGGGTAGGTGTACATGGAGGGAAAGGTGAATGACATTCCATCAAGCTCTCTATTTAATTATTTGCAAATTGTTTGAGAATCTACTGATTAGTGTCCCACAGGAGGCTGCTGGGAACTCAACACATCGTGAAAATTTTACCACAGAGTGAAAGGAAGATCTGCTTTGGCAGAGAGAAGAGCAAATATGTTCCACAGAATTGTCTTTGTCATATCTTTTCCCAGAATAAATTTTACTCATATTTTTTCATGCTGTTGCTTTCTCCAGTTGTTTTGGAAATACATTCTTCTTACTCTAGACCAACATGGATGTATCTCTATGGAGTTATCATCTTTACTGAATCACTCTTTACTCTGTAGACATCATCCAAAATCAGACTTGCGAATTGGGCTAATAGTATTTCAGTGTGATACTGTGCTCAGGATCCTCACATGGAGCAGGGGACAACTGCTTAAGCACTTGCTGTATTTTTGAGCATCTCAGGCTTATGAATTCCTATGCAGAATAACTGAGTTCAGTCTGAGAAAACACAATATATAGAGTGCATCCTGAACTCTAAAAGAATCATTAATGTGGCTCAAGAAATGGCAGGACCAGGTAACTGGAGGAGAGCTGAAATAACAGTTGTGGAGAGGTAATTTGCCTGCAATTGGATCTGAGCTGAGAAACAGGAAATATTGTCTCACTCCTTGGTAGCTGGGAGACTGTGAGGGAAAGAGAGCAAGCATGCACAGAGAACCAGATGTGACAATAGAACTGATGGATCAGGGAGGCATATGGAGAGACCAGTTCTATCCTTTCTAGTTCAAAGAAGGCAAGTCTACGTGTTTGGGAGGGTAAAGGTAATGAGAGTCACTGCTTGAAGGGGATATGGGTTGAGACATCATATGCATCTCCAGTTGTTGCCAAAGGGAGACTGTAAAATTAAAGATTGAGGAAAGTCATAAAAATTAATTAGAATTGCCAGCACTCACTAGCTGTAGTCAAGTGAGTCAGTGGAGGTAACCTAATGACTGGGACTCTCACTAAGCTGGATAAAAAACTGCTTCTTGGCTGTTAGTCCTCACTAGTTGTGATAAGTTATCATGCTTCTAAACATATTAGATTTTTAAAAAATATCTCTCTTATCTAGGGATCTTTTAGAAAACCTCTGTCTCTACATCCATTTTTTATCTTTTTAATTCTGAATTTTAGTCAGAAGAAAACCCTTTGGCTTGTGTAGCTATTATCAAACTAAGGCATAGATTGTCTAATTTGCTAGTCCTAGTTGTTCTTCTAGAAGATTGATAGTGCACATGATTTTAATTGCTAATACTTTCTTCCTTTCTAACTCAGTACTCTAAGCTGAATCCTGCAAACATTTGTGAAAAGAGATTAATCTGAAATAAGGATAAGAGCCTACAAATTACTACTGCTTAAGGATATTTTCAAGCTGTGGGTATCTGAAAGCACTTTGTAAAATTAGTAAATTTCAAAATAAAAATTCCGCCCCCACAGCCTCTTTATGCCACTTCACCTCATACAGGTCCCAGGAAAAATAATTTCTGGAAAAATCTCTGAATATAAGAAATCTGTCCAGGAGTTGAAAATGTGACCTTTCATGACTACTGTACAGTGGTCAGAAAAATATTGCTGAAACTGTTCAAGTCACATTTTTTATTAGCCTGGACTGTGATGAGCAGGAAAGACTTACAGGCACGTGAAGAGGCATAAACTCCATGTTTGACATGACTATCTCCATGGACCAGTTTTACACATACCATGAATCCACTTTGTCTTCTCATACTGAACTGTAGAAAGCATTAAAAGATCATTATTATCTTTCCTTGTTATGTGGATGTGACCGGTTGATGCTATGCCTTTAAGAAAGAGACAGTTGCTGAACACTCTGGCTGAATGTTTTTGATATTTGAACAAAAACAAGATAGTCTAAACTAATTTCATTGGTGCTTATGGGGTGCAGTTTGGAGTTTGGGTTCTGTTGGTTCAGTCTGTGTCTGGTCTGAGTTCAGGCTGGGTGCAGTCTGTGCTTCTCTCTTGCTGAAGCAGGAACGGCCTTGAGTTAACAGCTAACCAGATAAGAGAACTAATTTTGCATGTGCTTTTTAGCTAACAGACTTTTTCCTTCTTAATTGCCTTTCTCTCTCTCTCTCTAACCCTTTTTGGGAAAAAGGGGAGGTGGGGAGGGAGAAAGGGGGGTTCAGGGAACCCCCCTGGCCGGCTGGAGGGAAAAGGTTTTTCTGCATTGTGTTCATTGCTGTATTTTCATGTATATATTGTAAATATTGTATATTTGTGTATATATTCATTGCATTCCATTTATGCTTGTAAATATAGCTTTCATCTGCTTTTCCGACTGAGCTAGCTGTGGTTTCTTTCCCTGTGTGTGGGGAGGGAACTTTCTCACCCCACCACATATTTTTAATTGGCGCCCAACGTGGGGCTTGTGGATAGTTGCTGTCCAGAAGCAGAGCACAAGTAGCTTGATTTATTGTCTGCTCAGGTCGGAGTTGCAAGGATGAAAGTGTTTTGGATTTTAGAGCGTCTGTTTTTTTCAATCTTTGGGGTCCTTATCTATAAGCATGTCCTAGGATTGATTTTCGATCGCTTAAGCAGATACTTGCTGTATAAATTGTATTTGTGGTTTAAGTATAAGATTCAGCTTCTCTATGATCGGTGCCTGGGATTCTTTTGGCTTAATAGATACGGGAATGTGACCTCGACTACTCTGCCCATAGAGATAAAGGAGTTTAAGATCCCAGTAGGTGAAAGAGTAGTTTTAAGTGATGGCTGGGATCCGAAGGTGATTTATTTGATGTGTGCAATCCTGCTGTTGGTGATAAGCAATGCGTACTTGTTATATACGCTGTACCGGGAGAGAAAAGTTTCTAAGACCTGTTTTGTAATTAGGCGTAGACCCAAGAGGAGAAGGAACAGCTCTAACTCGACCCCAGAAATATCTAGTGATGAGGAGAAGGGAGGATCTGTATCAGTTAAAAAGAAAGCTAAAAATTCCATCGGAAAGGCTGCTCTGAACGGTGCTGTTGGTGGCTCTGGCAATCAGCCAGCTGCTGCGGCAGCGGCAGCGCCTAACATGGCGGCTCCCCCGTCCTCGGCAGCCATTAATGCGGCAAAGCCAGTTCCTCCTTCTTCTTCAGCGGGACCGGAAGTGTCCTCCACAGCAGCTGATCCGTCTCAAAACCTGTCAGCTTCTGTTAAGCCAGCTGTAAATTTAAACACAGCTCCAGTTAAGCAGGTAGCTGTTTTAACTACAAAAAGTGGAAAGGGCAAAGCTGATTCAGATGCTGATCCTGGTGAGGGACCTTCTGCTTTAAGAGACCCTGCTGAGGAAGAGGAGAAGATGTGGCTCAGTTGGTAGCACCTAAGACTCTTACTGGGAAGGTCGTGAGTTCAAGCCTGCAGTGGGCAGGAGTGTTCTCTCTGGGGACCAATGTCCTTTCAGTTGGTGCCATGGTCTAGTCATGGGGTTTGTGGAGACAGGTTGGACTCGATGATCTTTGAGGTCTCTTCCAACCTTAGCAATACTGTGAATACTGTGAATATAGCTGAGATATTGAGAAGAGTGGATTAATGCTTTGTTCTCACAGATATTTGGAGGATGGCTGCTGCTTGTATTCCACGCCCCCAACTCCCCCAGTTCACATGTGCCTAAGGTCTGGTATTCATTGTTTATTGTGCTTTAAAATTACATCATCTGGCCAGGGAAAAGAAAAATGTTTCAACATAAGAGATATACTCAGTAACACTGATATAGAATAAGCAAAAAATTAAAGTGTGCAAATGCCTCAAGGTTTTAATCCTGTTTCTTCAAACTGTGGAGCAAATACACAACCCAAAATCACCTACTAGCTAGAAAGTTAGGAGCTAAATGTATGTTCTGTAGCAACTCTTGGAAATTATTTGACTACCTCCTATAAGAAGAATGCATATCTTAAGTCACTGCCAAGGTGAAGTGTGATGTTGTATAGGACTGTCCATGTGTAGATTTGGGTCAAATTCAAAAACTTTCCAAAGAGTAGAGATAACTGGATAGGAAATCAGTTTTAAATTCTGTTTAAATGTAACAGTGATGCCTGGACTTGGTCAAAACTTCTCTGGAACTGGAGGAATGAGAGGAGGCGAAGAACACTGGGACAGAGGGGCAAAGGAAGAGTGAAAAGAGAAAAGGACGTGGGAAGGGGAGAAGAAACTAATAGGGACAAGACAAGGCCGAAGACAAAGCAGGTAAAAGAGGAAGAGGATTGAAAATGGGAAAAGGGAAAGGGAAAGGGAAAGGGAAAGGGAAAGGGAAAGGGAAAGGGAAAGGGAAAGGGAAAGGGAAAGGGAAAGGGAAAGGGCTCCAGCCCTCTGATCATCCTCGTGGCCCTTCTCTGGACACGCTCCAGCACCTCCAGATCCCTCTTGTAATAGGGGCTCCAGAACTGGATGCAGTACTCCAGGTGGGGTCTCAGCAGAGCTGAGTAGAGGGGGAGAATCACCTCCCTTGACCTGCTGGCCACACTTCTCCTGATGCAGCCCAGGATCTGATTGGCTTTCTGGGCTGCAAGTGCACATTGAGAGCTCGTGTTGAGCTTCTCATCCACCAGCACCCCCAAGTCTCTCTCCTCTGGGCTGCTCTGCAGCCAGTCACTGCCCAGCATGTATTTGTGCCTGGGATTGCCTCGACCCAGATGCAGGACCCTGCACTTGGTATCACCCAACACCATCTAAACAACTAGACGATGGCACCAAGTGCCTCATCCGGTCTCTTCTTAAACACCTCCAGTGATGGTGACTCCTCCACCTCCCTGGGCAGCCCATTCCAATGTGCAATCTCTCTTTCCATGAAGAACTTCTTCCTTACATCCAGCCTTAACCTCCCCTGGCACAGCTTGAGACTGTGTCCTCTTGTTCTGGTGCTGGTTACCTGGGAGAAGAGACCAACCCCCACCTGGCTACAGCCTCCCTTCAGATAGTTGCAGAGAGCAATAAGGTCTCCCCTGAGCCTCCACTTCTCCAAGCTAAGCAACCCAAGCTCCCTCAGCCCCTTCTATGGACACATTCCAGCAAGTCAACATCTTTCCTAAACTGAGGGGCCCAGAACTGGACACAGTACTCAAGGTGTCATAAGAGTTCAATGTAAGCGGATTTCTGTGAGTTTTCAATTAATGTATAAAGAAAAGTACAACCTATTGCAGTCTAAGCAACTGAAATAGTACAAATACATGTGTAATTCCAGATATTATTTTTAAAGTTATGAAAATGGGATTTAATAACCATATGTGGTTTGAGTATACAAAATTCCAGTAATTGATTTTCTCCTAACTTTTTTTCTAATAAGAACTGCATTCTCAGCATTAAACTTTGTATTCTACAGGGATTGTTGTCTTCAAAATATTTTTATATAAAAAATGTGATTCACTATTTACACTTTTGGAATGCAGCAGATGACATATGCAAAAAGGAAAGGGATGGTAAGCAAAAAGGATCATAATTGCTTTTGGAAAGATGTTTGAAAAGAAAAGGGTTTGATAACACTATCATGAAGAAAGAATTGCTGGGGTCCAGTTTCACCTAGAATTCTTTTAGTTGACTAAAAATCACACTGAATCACAGAACATTAGGGCCTAGGAGGGACCTCAAAAGATGATCTTGTCTAACCCCCCCACTCCCAGAGGAGGATCACCTAGAGCAGATCACACATGAATGCATCCAAAGTGGGTCTGGAATGTCTCCAGAGAAGGAGACTCCACAACCCATTCCAGTGTTTGGTCACCTGCGTCGTAGAAATGTTTTTCCTTATGTTCACCTCTTATGCTGCAGCTGGCACCCACTCCCCTTTGTCTTATCACTGGACATCACTGAGAAGAGCCTGGATCCATCCTCCTGACACTCACCTTTCACATATTTATAAACATTAATGAGGTCACTGCTCAGTTTCATCTTCTCCAAGCTAAAGAGACCCAACTCCTTCATTCTTTCCTCATTAGTGAGATGTTCCACTCCCGTAACCATCCTTGTGGCTCTCTGTTGGACTCTTTCAAGCAGTTCCCTGTCTACAGATTATTCATATTCTTCTGGTAGAGATGCTAGAGTATAATGCCATAATATCATGGTATAGTTTGAATATAAGATAGAGAGCTGAGGAGATTGGCAGCAGCCCTGATCTGGTCTGTTCTAGCAGTTAAAGCTGTTTCAGGATATTTTGCTGATTTTTTTTTAAATTAAAAAAACCATAACCTATAACACAAAAGATTCATACATTTCTATGCATTTTTAGCCAGACTCTGTTTGAAATGTAAGAAACACAGTTTGGCAGCATAATACTTCAAGAGCGTAACACAGAATGTATAGTAATGGCATAATCTAAAATGCAGAAATGTCTGGTACCAGTACCAGTACCTACACAGGTACTTTAAGGTATTTCTTCTTCTGAAGCATATTTCTCTCAGTTTTGTTCCTTTTTTTTTTCCTTTTTTTTTTTTTTAATGGAGTTATTCCACTTGCTTACCTAACTAAAGGTTAAAATTAATTACTTGTTTAATCTTTCATGTCTCCATCAATAGGCTTTGCAGTGAATCTCCCTTTGGTCTGATTTTTTCCTGCTTTGGTCCTGTGGTCATTCATTTACACATATTAAAAGAGTTTAAATAGAGGAGACCAAATACTGTTTTTTTTTCCTCTTCTGCCATATCAATTACACCAAGAACCTCATGATTAGGTTATGCAGACAAATTTGGGTGTTCGGTGTTGAAGACCTTGGATGGTTAGAATCAAATCTCATCAGTGAGCTGTGTGCTAATGTGCAGGCTCACATCCTGAATGGTCTGAGTTTCACTAGTGTGGTGGGCTGAAATTTCCTCCCAGCATTAACTTTTCCAGACCAGCTCAGTTTTCCACTTTTCTGCTCAAAATCTGAAACAAATTTTAAGGGCATAGCCTAAAACTACCCCAACTAACTAATGAGCATGAAAATGTTTGACACTTCTCCACTGCAGCAGTCTGAAATACATCAATGATTTTTCTCCCTGGTGATATGTGATTGATAGAGAGTACCATTACAAATCAAGCCCTGTGTGAAATACAGTGAAGTAACCTTTTCTCAGTTATTTATTTCTTCACTATGGCTTGAGGCACAATTAGCCCATACATTCTTTCAAATTGATTCGTATGAATATTATAAAGGAGTGTATGCTTTACTATAGTCTCACTTAGTTTTATTGCTCATGTTTGAAAACATTGTGCAGATGTTATACTCCATATATTTAGAAAGACAAAATCAAATAGGGAAGACTGGTTTGTGTTACATCCTGACTAAGAGAAGTGTGATGGAATCACAGTAAATTGTCTCCATTTCTGTTTTAATCACTGTAACCATGTTTGCACTGAGAAGATAAAGATAATGGAGAAGCATTGTTTATTACCAGAACTGGACTGAATAAACAAATTCATTAAAAGTATGGGCAATAAGGAAACAAAATCTGTAATAAACCTATATGTATAGAAAAAGACATCTTTGAATTCTGGAGTAAAAAGTAAGAAGACATAAAGGGACAAAATAAAAAGCTTCTAAAATGTTCATGAGAGCTACTCACAGAAATTAAGCTGGATATGATTAGAGGGCATACATACCATTAGAAAATTATTTATTAAATATAATATTTTTTCATGAGACCTCTCATAGAAGATAAGTTCCTCACTTGAATTCAATGACAAAAATTTAAAGAACTTCAGGAGGTATAGCCGCATTGTTTTTTGTGTGTCTGAAGGACATTCACAATGAAATATATCCAACAGTGGTAAACCCTCTTTTTTCCTTTTGGAAAACTTGAAGGCAATCAAACAAGCTCTGGAGAAGCACATGGGGACTGCATAGACAGAATTCGTCACCATAACCAAGGCAATTCTCTTCAGTCTTTTGGAAGACAAAACTTACTAATTTCTTTAAGACACAGAGAGCTGGGAGTAGCACAGCACTAACAAATTGAGAAAATAATGGTCATGAGCATTCCAGTAACTACTTTAAAAGGATTTGTATAAGCTGTGGTTTCAACTTTGCATTTTTACTAGTTTGAGGAACATAGTTCTAACTCTTCTGGACATTTCATAAAATATATAGAAGAGTCTGAGTTATAAACCAGAATCTATTCAAGAACTACTGGGTTAAGCTTGTGACTGAATAAAGGTTAGGATCAAATAGTAAACATTACTTCAGCAGAAGTACACACTATTACAGGCAAGCACATTCAGCCTGGATAAGAATTCTGGGCTTCTAAACATCTGGTAGCCATCATCTTAGATAAGGAAAGTGTGCTGCCTTCCTGGGACCTAACTTAAGAACACAGCTCACAGATTATTATTCACTATTAACCTTCCAGATAGGCAATGATGAAGTACAAGAAAGAAAACTGATGGCTGTCAAGAGGGACTTCAGTGCCCTGAGACAACTGGTCAAGGGTTCTTCTCCACCCCCCACAGATTTAGGGTTTTTTGACCATAGGATAATTTACATGATGCCAGGAAAACTATGGGAGACCTTGTAAAGGTCTAATGTCTCGATCCTGAGAGTGAAAGAGATTCAGGTTTTTAATGAATATTCCCGTGTTGTGAAATTAGAGGCACAAACGAGGCCAAAATATCAACAGCTAGACTATTTATTACATAAATACAGTGGATGGACATAAATAAAGTGGATAGATCAGAAGGGGATAGAGAGAAATAGAGAGAGAAGAGAGAAAAGAAAGGAATTATATTACCACACCCTCACCCCCCAGACAGTTTGAGTCTGTGGAGGAAAGGTGCTGCAGGAGATGTTGGGTCTGTAGAGAAACGGTGCTGCAGGAGATGTCGGGTCTGTAGAGGAAGGGTACTGAGGCTTTGGCTGTAGAAGGGATGTGGTCCTCTGAGCAGCTTCTTCAGCTCCATGAGTTGCAGCAGCCAGAACTTAGGGCACGGAGAGAGGGTTTACAGAGTCCAGGATCCGTTGTGTTGGCCCCGTGATGTTTCCAGCGTGTGGTGCTGCATTTTGCTTCTCCAGTTTTCTTCTCCTGTTTTCTTCTCTAAAAGCCAGTAGTTGCTCCAGTCTTTTATACAGTTTTTTAGTCCTCAGGCAAGTGTCCAGGCATTGTTCCCCAGGATATCGTTCTGGGAAATCATCCTTAGGTAAGTGTCCAGGTATCATTCCCCAGGAAATCTTTCTGAGTACTCAGGTGAGTTTGGGCAGCCGTCTGGATGGAAGGGGGGGAGGCCTCCACCTCCTCCTTCTCCATCTACCTACCCACACACTCATTACACATCAGGAAACAGGTGGTGATTCCATTGTCCTTTCCTGGGGTATCTGATGGCTGGAAATGATCTTGTCCTGAAGGCATGATGGCTGGGCCCTTGGACCATTGTTGTAGGCCAGCTGCAGTTCAATGAGCAATGTTATCTTTGCACCTTCCAAAAGTCTTTCCAGTGGCTCTGCCCAAAGCACATCAGCTATTGTCTGGGCAAGCAGCAAGTGATTTTATCTTTGTTGAGTCACACCAGGAGAGACAAGCTTTAGATTCTCACAGACCTAAAACTGGCAAAACTGGAAGCAGCACTCAGACCAGGAATGTGAGGCAGCAGCTATCTTGCCACAACACAGCAAGCAGCGTGTGTTGGGTTGGGCTGCAGAGTGTAGCAGTCTCAATGATAGCCAGACAAAAATATTGGCAGTAGTCAGGCAGGCTTGATGCTGAGAAAAAACAATAAAATAAAATAATAATATATTTTTTTAAATAATTAAATCACCATCCCATTCAAAGTGCAATGGTCTCCACCCAGCAGAAGTGGACACCATCCAAAACGGAGGTGGGAACCCAGACAGAGCTCTCACAGAAGATGGGATGGTGCAGAACCAAGCTGCAGGGAATGCTACAGTTTCTCCCTGGTAACAAGGGGTTATGTGTGGTGTGAGCTATTAGATGATCTTCTCAGCCAAGCTGCACAGCTGCAAAATGAAGATGAAAAGCTGTGATGGAAAGGCTTCGGAGAGTTAGGGAGGCTGAAATGGAGATAGTCTAGTGGAGCCAGGCTCTGCCTTGCCTGCAATAGAAATAGGAGCACCTGCCACATAGCACTCAGGAACAGGGGGGCCCTGTACCATCCCTGAGGCAGGTACATCCAGAGATACATGATGAAAAAGAATCCCCTGCCCTCCTGCCACCAGGCTATAACAAAATACCAATAACAAAAAGAGAAAAAGAGGGAATGTGGAAGCAGGTTCCTGTTTGGAGTCACAGGCATCCCCCTCCCCTTCCTACAATTCCCCCTCAAATACATTCACATAATAGGTACAAGGCTCTGGAGGTAGAGGGGAATAAATATGAAGACAAGACCCATCCAATGAGTCACGCAGGGGCTTGTCACTCAGCCCCACACCTCTAGACGTCTTCAACTGGGAAGAAAAGGAGGTCAATTGTAATAGAATAGAATTAACCAGGTTGGAAAAGACCTTTGAGATCATCAAATCCATCCTATCACCCAAAACCTTCTAATCAACTAAACCATGGCAACTTGCGCCCCATCCAGTGTCTTCCTAAACACCTCTGGTGATGGTGACTCCACCATACAATACAATACAATACAATACACCAGGTTGGAAGAGACCTTCAAGATCATCGCGTCCAACCTATCAACCAATCCAACCCACCTAAATACAATACAATACAATACAATACAATACATACAATACAACCCACCTAAACAACTAAAAAAGTAAACCATGGCACCAAGCACCCCATCAAGCCTCTTCTTGAACACCTCCAATGAAGGTGACTCCACCACCTCCACGGGCAGCCAATTCCAGTGGGCAATCACTCTCTCAGTATAGAACTTCCTCCTAACATCCAGTCTAAACCTGCCCTGGCGCAGCCTGAGACTGTGTCCTCTTCTTCTGGTACTGGCTGCCTGGGAGAAGAGACCAACCTCTGCCTGGCTACAACCTCCCTTCAGGTAGTTGTAGAGAGCAATAAGGTCACCCCTCAGTCTCCTCCTCTCCAGGCTAAGCAACCCCAGCTCCCTCAGCCTCTCCTCATAGGGCTTGTGTTCCAAACCCCTCACCAACTTTGTTGCCCTTCTCTGGACACACTCCAGTAAGACAACATCTTTCCTAAACTGAGGGGCCCAGAACTGGACACAGGACTCAAGGTGTGGCCTAACCAGTGCAGTGTACAGGGACAGAATGACCTCCCTGCTCCTGCTGGCCACACTGTTCCTTGATGCAGGCCAGGATGCCATTGGCCTTCTTGGCTGCCTGGGCACACTGCAGGCTCATGTTCAGCCTACAATCAACCAGCAACCCCAGGTCCCTCTCTGCCTGGCCACTCTCCAGTCACTCTGACCCCAGCCTGTTGCAATGCATGAGGTCGCTGTGGCCAATGTGCAGAACCCGGCACTTGGATGTGTTCAATCTCATGCTGTTGGATTCTGCCCATCTGTCCAGCCTGTCAAGGTCCCTCTGCAAAGCCTCTCTGCCCTCCAGCAGATCAACTCCTGCCCCCAGCTTGGTGTCGTTCGCAAATTTACTGATGATGGACTCAGTGCCCTCATCCAGATCATCAATAAAGATGTTGAAGAGCATGGGCCCCAGCACTGATCCCTGGGGCACACCACTAGTGACTGGCCGCCAGCTGGATGTGGCACCATTCACCACCACTCTCTGGGCTCGGCCCTCCAGCCAGTTCCTAACCCAACGCAGTGTGCTCCTGTCCAAGCCATGGGCTGCCAGCTTGGCCAGGAGTTTGCTGTGGGGGATGGTGTCAAAGGCCTTGCAGAGGTCCAGGTAGACCACATCCTCAGGCCTCCCCACATCAACCAGGCGGGTCACCTGATCATAGAAGGAGATCAGGTTGGTCAGGCAGGACCTGCCCTTCCTAAATCCATGCTGGCTAGGCCTGATCCCTTGGCCATCCTGTAAGTGCTGTGTGATCGCACTCAAGATGACCTGTTCCATAATCTTGCCTGGCACTGAGGTCAGGCTGACAGGCCTATAATTCCCTGGCTCATCCAATCGGCCCTTCTTGTGGATGGGCACCACGTTGGCCAGCTTCCAGTCTTCTGGGACCTCTCCAGTGAGCCAGGACTGCTGAAAAATGATGGAGAGTGGCTTGGCCATCTCATCTGCCAGCTCTCTCAGCACCCTAGGATGGATCCCATCCGGTCCCATGGTCTTGTGGGGGTCCAAGTGGCTCAGAAGATCTCCAACTGCCTCCTGGAGCAGCGGGAAACTATGCAGCTCCCTGGCTCCTTCTGCCAGCTCTGCAGGCCAGCTGTCTGGAAGATGTTCTGCCATGCTAGGATAGATTGAGGCAAAGAAGGTGTTAAGTACCTCTGCCTTTTCCTCATCCTTTGTTACAACGTTCCCCTCCATGTCAACCAAGGAGTGGAGGTTGTCCTTGCCCTTCTTCTTGCTATTGATGTATTTATAGAAGGACTTTTTGTTGTCCTTCACAGCAGAGGCCAGTCTGAGCTCCAAATGTGCTTTTGACTCCCTAATTTTCTCCCTACAAGACCTAGCAACATCCCTAAAGATTCCATAGGTTGCCTCCCCTTTCTTCCAGAGATGGTACACCCTCTTTTTTCCCTTAGTTCTTTTAGAAGTTCATTGACCATCCAGGCTGGCCATCTGCCCCAGCAGCTCATCTTCCGGGACACTGGCACAGCCTGTTCCTGAACCTTCAAGAGTTCTTCTTTGAAGCAGCTCCAGCTCTCCTGGACCCTTTTATTTTTAAGGGCTGTATCCCAGGGAACCTTCTGAGTTAGTTCTTTGAGTAGCCTGAAGTCTGCCCTCCTGAAGTCCAGAGTGGAGGTCTTCTTGCTACCCCTCTTGGCTTGGCTGAATACCCAAAACTCAATTATCTCGTGATCACTGGTGCCTAAACACCTTCCGACCACCACATCACCCACCAGCCCTTCCCTGTTGGTGAAGAGGAGGTCAAGCAGAGCCTTACGCCTGGTAGGCTCATGCAGCACCTGGGATAAGAAGCTGTCCTCCATGCACTCCAGAAACTTCTAGACTGCCTTCTTTCTGCTGTGTTGAGATCCCAGCAGATATCAGGCAGGTTGAAGTCACCCATGAGAATGAGGTCAGGTGATCTTGAGACAGCCTTAAGCTGCCTATAGCATGCTTCATTGACATCTTCCTCCTGGTTGGGTGGTCTATAACAGACTCCAACCAGGATGTCTGCCCTCCCGAAACTTCCCTCTAATTCTCACCCACAAGCACTCAACCCGATCATCCCTGATCTCCATCTCAACGGCATCTAGTGTCTCCCTGATGTACAGGGCCATCTCCCCGGACAGCCAATTCCAATGACCAATCATACTTTTTGTGAAGAACTTTCTCCTCACCTCAAGCCTAAACTTCCCCTGGTACAGCTTGAGACTGTGTCCTCTTGTTCTGGTGCTAGTTGCCTGGGGGAAGAGACCAAGGCCCTCCTGGCTACAACCACCCTTGAGGTAGTTGTAGAGAGCAATGAGGTCTCCCCTGAGCCTCCTCTTCTCCAGGCTAAGCAACCCCAGCTCCCTCAGCCTCTCCCATAGGGCTTGTGCTTGAGGCCTCTCACCAGCCTCATTGCCCTTCTCTGGACACGTTCAAGTGTCTGAATGTCCTTCTTAAAATTGAGGGGCCCAGAACTGGACAAAAGACTCAAGGTGTGGCCTAACCAGTGCTGAGTACAGGGGCACAATGACTTCCCTGCTCCTGCTGGCCACACTATTCTTGATGCAGGCCAGGACGCCATTGTTCTTCTTGGCCTTCTGGGCACACTCCTGGCTCATGTTCAGCCACCTGTCAATCAGCAACCACAGGTCCCTTTCTGTTTGGATGCTCTCCAGCCACTCCAACCCCAGCCTGTAGCTCTGCATGTAGTTGTTGTGGCCAAAGTGCAGCACCTGCCACTTGCACTTGTTAAATATCATCTTGTTGGACTCTGCCCATCTGTCCAGTTGGTCGAGGTCCCTCTGCAGAGCCCTTCTACCCTCTAACAGAATGTATAGATGACAACTTTTTCCTCAAAATGGTGGAGGAACCAACAACAAAAGTTGCTATGCTGGACCCTGTTCTCACCAACACAAAAGGCTGGTGACCGGTATATGGCTCAGGGACAGCTTTGACTGCAGTGACCACAATGTGCTAGAATTTAAGATCTTCAGGGCATCTAGGAAGATGTATTCCAAGCTTAGAACCCTGGACATTAGGCATGCATACCATTATTGCTTGAGGGATCTGCTGGCCAAAGTATCATGGGACAAAGTGGAACCCAGGACAGCTGGTAGACATGCAAGGATCACCTTGTCTGTGCCCAGAAGCACAGTGTACTGACAAAGAGGAAGGCAGGGAACAATGTTAGGAGACCTGTCTAGATGAGCAAGGAGCTCCTGGACACAGTGTCACATGAAAAGAAGCTGTACAAGGATTGGAAGAAATGACAGCTAGAATGGGGGCATATGTGGAAACTGTCTGAGCCCCAAGAGACCTGGTTAGAAAAGCTAAAGCTCAGTTAGAATTAAACTGAGTCAGAGAGATCAAGGGGAATAGCAAAATTTTCTATAGGTACATTAATGGCAAAAGGAATGGGTGGATATGGGTGAGAATTAGAGGGAAGACCAGCAGGGCAGACATCCTGGTTGGAGTCTGTTATAGACTACCCAACCAGGAGGAAGATGTTGATGAAGCATCCTATAGGCAGCTTAAAGCTGTCTCAAGATCCCCTGACCTTGTTCTCATGGGTAACTTCAACCTGCCTGATATCTGCTGGGATCACAACATAGCAGAGAGGAGGCAATCTAAGAGGTTTTTAGAGTGCATGGAGGACAGCTTCTTATCCCAGGTGCTGCGCGAGCCTACCAGGCGTAAGGTTCTGCTTGACCTCCTCTTCACCAACAGGGAAGGGCTGGTGGGTGATGTGGTGGTCGGAAGGTGTTTAGGCACCAGTGACCACGAGACAATTGAGTTTTTGGTATTCAGCCAAGCCAAGAGGGGCAGCAAGGACTTTAGGAGGGCAGACTTCAGGTTACTCAAGGAACTAACTCAGAAGGTTCCTTGGGAAACAGCCCTTAAAAACAAAGGGGTCCAGGAAAGCTGGAGCTGCTTCAAGGAAGAACTCTTGAAAGCGCAGGAACTGGCTGAGCCAATGTGCCGGAAGATGAGCCGCTGGGGCAGACAGCCAGCCTGGATGGTCAATGAACTTCTAAAAGAACTAAGGGAAAAATAGAGGGTGTATAATCTTTGGAAGAAAAGTGAGGCAACCCATGGAATGTTTAGGGATGTTGCTAGGTCTTGTAGGGAGAAAATTAGGGAGTCAAAAGCACATTTGGAGCTCAGACTGGCCTCTGCTGTGAAGGACAACAAAAAGTCCTTCTATAAATATATTAATAGCAAGAGGAAGGGCAGGGACAACCTCCACTCCTTCGTGGGCACGGAGGGGAACGTTGTAACAAAGGATGAGGAAAAGGCAGAGGTACTTAACACCTTCTTTGCCTCAATTTTTACTAGCAGGACAAAACGTCTTCCAAACAGCTAGCCTGCAGAGCTGGCAGAAGGAGCCAGGGAGCTGCATAGTGCCCCTCTGTTCCAAGATGAGATCTTCTCAGCTGCATGGACCCTCACAAGTCCATGGGACCAGATGGGATCCATCCTAGGGTGCTGAGAGAGCTGGCAGATGAGCTGGCCACGCCGCTCTCCATCATTTTTCAGCAGTCCTGACTCACTGGAGAGGTCCCAGAAGACTGGAAGCTGGCCAACGTGGTACCCATCCACAAGAAGGGCTGGTTGGAAGAGCCAGGGAATTATAGGCCTGTCAGCCTGACCTCAGTGCCAGGCAAGATTATGGAACAGGTCATCTGGAGTGCAATCACACAGCACTTACAGGATGGCCAGGGGCTCAGGCCCAGCCAGCATGGATTTAGGAAGGGCAGGTCCTGCCTGACCAACCTGATCTCCTTCTATGATCAGGTGACCTGCCTGGTGGATGTGGGGAGGCCTGTGGATGTGGTCTACCTGGACTTCAGCAAGGCCTTTGACACCATCCCCCACAGCAAACTCCTGGCCAAGCTATCAGCTCGTGGCTTGGACAAGAGCACACTGTGTTGGGTTAGGAACTGTCTGGAGGGCTGAGCCCGGAGAGTGGTGGTGAATGGTGCCACATCCAGCTGGCGGCCTGTCACTAGTGGTGTGCCCCAAGGATCAGAGGTTGGTCTCTTCTCCCAGGCAGCCAGCACCAGAACAAGAGGACACAGTCTCAAGCTGCGCCAGGGGAGGTTTAGACTGGTTTTTAGGAAGAAGTTCTATACAGAGAGAGTGATTGACCATTGGAATGGGCTGCCCATGGAGGTGGTGGAGTCACCTTCATTGGCGGTGTTCAGACTTGATGGGGTGCTTGGTACCCTGATCTAGTTGTTTGGGTAGGTTGGATTGGTTGATAGGTTGGACGCGATGATCTTGAAGGTCTCTTCCAACCTAGTTTATTGTATTGTATTGTATTAAATTATCCCTAACACACACAAAAAAATACTAAGGAAGGTGTAGGCCCTCTCACAGGAGACCTGGTGAAAAGTGATGTAGAGAAGGCTGAGGTTCTCAATGACTTCTTTACCTCAGCCTTCTCTAGCAAAGGCTTCAACCATACTCATGAAATCACAGAATACAATGGCAGGAGATGGAAAAAGAAAGTGTCTATTGTAAATGAAGATCAGGTTTGTGGACACTTGAAGAACTTTGGAGTGTACAACTCCATGGGACCAAACAGGATACATCCAGGGATACTGAGGGATGAGGTCGCTGAGTACTGAGGGATGAGGTCACAGAGTACTGAGGGTGGATGAGGTCACTGAATTGCTCTCTATTATATTGCAAAAGTCATGGCAGTCCATTGAGTCCTCATTGACTGGAACAGGGGAAGTATTACCCCCATTTTCAAAAAGGGAAACAAGTGTAATTCAGGGAACTATAGGCCAGTCAATCTCACCTCTGTGCCTGGCAATATCAAAGAGCAGATCTTCCTGGAGACACTGCTGAGGCAGAAGAATAATGAAGAGGTGATTTCTTACAATCAACATGGCTTCACCAAGGGCAAATTGTGCCTGATGAGTCTGGTGGCCTTCTAGGACAAAATCACAACACCAATAGACAAAGGGAGAGCAGCTGATGTAATTTGTCTGGACCTGAGCAAAGCCTTCAGTACTGTTCCTCAAGACATCCTGCTCTCCAAGCTGGTAAAATACGGGTTTTGTGGATGGACAATTCAGTGCATAAAGAACTGGCTTGACAGCCACACCTGAAGAGTGGTTGTAAATGGGTCCATGTCCAAGTGGAGGCCTTAGGGGTGCTGGCAGTTCAGAAATTCAGTATAAGCTGCCAGTGTGCACTTGCAGCCCAGAAAACCAAACCTATCCTAGGTTGCATCAAGAGAAGTGTGGCCAGCAGGTCAAGGGAGGTGATTCTCTGCCTCTACATCACTCTGGTGAGATCCTGCCTGGAGTACTGTGTCCAGCTCTAGAGCCCCTATATACAAGAAAGATATGGACATGCTGGAACATGTCCAGAGAAGGGCCACAAGGTTGATCAAAGGGCTGGAGCACCTCTCCTATGAGGACAGGCTGAGTGAGTTGGGTTTGTTCATTTTGGAGAAGAGAAGGCTCTGAGGAGACCTTATTGTGGCCTTCCAATAAATTAAGGGGCCTACAAGAAAGTCGGTGAGGGACTTTTTAGGGTGTCTGGTAGTGATAGGACTAGGGGGAATGTATATAAGCTAGAGAAGGGTAGATTTAGTTTAGCCATTGTGAAGTTCTTCCCCATAAGGGTGGTGAGACACTGGAAGAGGTTGCCCAGGGAGATGGTGGAAGCACCATCCCTAGATGTTTTTAAGGCCAGACTGGATGTGGCTCTGGGCCACCTGATCTGGTGGAAAGTGTCCCTGCTTGTGTGTGACAGTTTAGGCTATGCCTTTATGAAAGGATAGCTGCAGAATTCTCTAGCTGAATGCTTGGGTGTAAAAAGGAAAACAAAAGGAAGATAATTCTAAGCTAAGTTCATTGGTAGATGAGTAGGATGTAGTTTTAAGATCTTACATTTTGTTCTCAGTCTGTCTTCTGTTTCTTGGCCAGAATGCATGCATGCTGACCCTGGACAGAAACTAATAAGGCAAGCAGCTAACTTCTAACAACCCTTTGCACTAACTTAAATGTCCTTAATATTTTTCTCTTTTTCTTCTAATTAACTACAGAGAAAGGGGAGGGAGAGAGGTTGGGGTAACCCAAGGTGGGATTCTCCTTCTGCGGAGGATTTCTATGTTGTATCACTTTTGTAAAATTCTTGTATAATATTGTAAATACTGCATATTTTGTATGTATTCATTGCATTTCACTACTGCTTGTAAAATACAGCTTTTATTAACTTGTCCGGCTGAGTTCAGGTGAGCTTTTTGTTAGTTCAGTTGTGCTAAACCATCACACTGCAATGCAGTGGCAGAGAGGTTGGAACTAGATGAACTTTGAGGTCCCTTCCAACCCTGACCATTCTGTGATTCTATAAACCAGCAGAAAAACTATGATATTATTGCCCTGACAGAATTATTGTGGGCTGAATCCAGTATCTGGAGTGCTGTCTTGGATGGACATAGGCTCTTCAGAAGGCACAGACCCAGTAGGAGAGGCAGTGGGGTGGCTGTGTATGTAAGAGAAGGCCTTGACTCTCTCAAGCATAAAGATGACAGTGATGATAGGGTCAAATGCTTGTGGGCAAGAATCATGGGAAAGGCCAAAAGGCAGATGTCATGATGGAGGGCTTCTATAGACCATCCAACCAGGATGAGGAGGCTGCTGAAGTGTTTTACAGGTGACTGGGGATAGTCACAGAATCAATAGCCCTTGTTCTCATGGGGGACTTTAACTTACTTATCTGCTAGAAATGCATCACAGCAGACAGGAAGCAGTCCCAGAGGTTTTTGGAGTGCATGGAAGATAACTTTCTAACAGTTAAATAAGCCAATGAGGAATGCCTCTATACTAGGCCTGTTTGTATACAGAGAAGGACTAGTAGGAGATATAAAGGTTGGTGGCCATCTTGGACAAACTGACCATGAGATGGTGAAGTTTTCAATTCTTAGTGTAATTAGGAGGGGAGTCAATAGAACCACATGCTTGGACTTCTGGAGGGCAGACTTTGAGTTGTTTAGGAGACTGGTTGATGGCATCCCCTGGGAGGTAGTCCTGAAGAACAAGGGAGTCCAGGAAGGCTGAACATTCCTCAAGAGGGAAATCTTCAAGGCACAGGAACAAATGTTGCCTATACATCAGAAAATGAGCCAGCAGGGCAGAAGACCAGCCTGGCTAAGTAGAGTGCTTTGGGTAGAACTCAGGAAGAAAAGGAAAGTCTACTGCCTATGGAAGAAGGACCAGGCAAATGAGAAAGAATACAAAGCCCTTGCAAGTGTATGCAGGGAGAAAATTAGAAAGGCCAAAGTTCAACTATAACTGAACCTGGCCAGTGTCATTAAAGATAATAAAAAGAACTTTTACGAGCGTGTTAACAGTAAGAGAAGAGTTAGGGAGGATGTCCACCCACTACTGGATGTAAGAGGGAACCTGGTGACAAAAGACAAGGAAAGTCTGAGCTTCTGAACTGCTGCTTTGCCTCAGTACTTGTCAGTGACACCAGTTGCTCCTTGAAGGTTCAACCCCTGGAACTGGAAGACAGGGATGGAGGGCAGAAAGCAACCCCTACAGTCCATGAGGAAATGATCACAGAATCACAAAATCACAGAATGTGATCATCCCCTCCAGGGATCATCAAGTCCAACCCCTCCGTCAAAAGCAGAATCACCTAGGGTAGTCCACACAGGCAGGGTCTGAATGTCTCTAGAGAAGGAGGCTCCACAGCCTCTTTGGGTAGCCTGTTCCAATGTTCCATCACACTCACTGTAAGGAAATTTCTCCTCGTGTTGAGGTGAAATTTTCTATGTTCAAGTTTGTATACGTTGTTCCCTGTCTTATTATTGTGCACAATTGAAAAGAGCTTGGCCCCCTACACTTGACATCCACCCCTCAGATATTTATAGACATTGATCAGATCCCCTCTCAGTTTTCTCTTCTCAAGACTAAACAGCCTCAGGTCTCAGTGTCTTTTCACAGGGGAGATGATCAAGTCCCCTAACTATCCTTGTGGCTCTCTGTTGGACTTTCTCCAGCAGATCCCTCTCTCTCTTGAATTGGGAGCCCAAAACTGGACACAGTATTCCAGGTGTGGTCTTAACCAGGGCAGAGTTGAGGGGGAAAAGAACCTCCCTAGCCCTGCTGGATATACTTTTCTTGACACACCCCAAGATACCATTTGCCCTCTTGGCCACAAGGGCACATTGCTGTGCCATGGATAACTTGCTGTCCACTGATCTCCAAGGTTTTTCCCCATGGAGCTGCTTTTCAGCAGGGCAACCCCTAACTTCTACTGGTGCCTGCTGTTACTCCTCCTGAGGTGCAGGACACAGCACTTGTCCTTATTGAACTTCATGAGGTTTGCCTTCACCCAGCTCTCCTGCCTGTCCAGATAACTTGTGCCACTTAGATGTGCACAAGTCTATGGACCAGATATATCTACCCAAGGGTACTTAAGGAATGGGCAGATGTGCTCACCAAGCCACTCACCATTATTTCTCAGCACTCCTGGCTAGCTGGGGAGGTCCCAGTTGACTGGAGACTAGCAAATGTCATGCCCATCTATAACAAGGGCCAGAGGATAGTACAGGGAACTACAGGACTGTCAGTCTGACCTCAGTGCCAGAAAAGGTTATGAGTAGGTCATCCTGAGTGACATCACAGTGCAGGTATATAACAACCAGGTGATCACTCCCAGTCAGCAAGGGTTTATGAAAGGCACGTCCTGTCTGTCTAATCTGATCTCCTTCTACAATAAGGTGACCTGCCTAATGGATGAGGAAAGGGCTGTGAACGTTGTCTGCCTGGACTTTTGTAAAGTTTTTGACACTGTCTCCCACAGCATTCTCCTTCAGAAACTCATGGCACAAGGCTGGTGTGATGAAGAGGTTATTAAATTTATTAATATGAAATATGAATTATTAAACTAGTGTTTTTATTAATTATCAAAATTATTAATAACCAATGAATCACTATTTTATATACATGTTCTAGTGCACATTCGTGAAATGCATTCCATAAGTGGCTTAGTATGTTAATTAGAACTCAATTGAACTATTTACAGTTCTGCTGCTTGGCTACTAGATGGTGACTCGATGGGGTGCGGGCAGCTTCTAGCTATATACAGAGCTATTATAATGCGTCAGAGATGTGGATGCTTTGAACTGAGTGCTAGTGGATGGAAAGCACGTGGAAGATACTTTGTAGCTGTTGTTTGTAGCAAGGTTGAGTTGCAGCAGACTACTGTCGCTGGATTGGTTCCTAGTCGATCCGGACAGCAGCGCTGGGTGGCTGTCTCCTCTCTCTGCAGTAGCGGAGAGGAAATGGAACCTGGGCTTAGCTCATAAGCAGGGTCCCTTCAGGACTCAGCTGGCTCCCTCCAGACAATAGGGAGTGGTCCTGGTCAGGTTAGCCCATGGGACTGGCCCTCGGAGTCAGCTTGCACGGCAGGACAGGGTGACAGTTCCTGATAGGCGGGCTCAGAGGTTTCCGATCAGGCACGGCAGCAGGCAGGGCTGCTGGGTCAGAAGTTTCCGATCGGGTACAGCAGAAGGCGGGGCGGACCCAGCCAGGGGGTGGCCCGGCTGGGAGGGGCTCTGGGGCTGGTGTGGAGCAGCCCTGGGGAAGAAGCGTGGCTACATGAGCTGCAACTTTCCTTTTGCTTGGCTTAAAGGGACAGCGGGACTCTCAGAGCGGTGGAATGGTGGAATATAGGCACGAACGGTGCTCTGGACCTTCCCTGAAGTTTACAGGGCTTCTCTCCCGCAATAGCAGGGTTAGGCAGATATATGCACTGCCGGATTTGGTCAAGTCCCTTCTCCCTGGCAAATGGGCAGGTCTTACCCTTGGGGGGTCGAGTCCTCGGAAGGCACGGTGGGCTCTCCCAGTCAGTGTGACTATCTGTAATGACACTGGACTTCTCAGGCTCAGCGAAGGTCCTCCTTCTGGAGATGATTCTCAGGGCTGCTTCTCGTGATGTAGAGGCTTTCAGTATGCATGCATGTATGAGAGAGAAGCTAACAACAAGGTCAGTGGCAGAGGCTATAGCACAAGCATTGTCCTCTCGAGCAAGGAGAGAGAGACAATGTGAAAGAGTGGGCAACTTGTTTACCAACTGGGGTGATACTTACAGGTTCCTCGAGGCTGTGTTTGACCAATGGGCACTCTCGTAAACAATTGGATTCAGCCTGTAGAATGTGTGAAGCTGGAATTATGCCTATACTTGGTGTTAGCACGAGGACTGCATGTGATGGGTGCGTGCAGTGGGCTGTACTGGCCTGGCTAATGCCTTGGCTTTTGTCTCCCTCATGAAGGAAGGGAAACTTGTCCACATGCTTGGACAAGATTCAATATCTGGGCATAATGTGCCTTCACCACAGCTGGGTAAGTGAACTTTGCACTGGTTAAATAGCTGGCCAAACTAAAAGAATGGTGGTGAATGGCGTTAAATCTGGCTGGTGCCCAGTTACTAGTGGTGTCTCCCAGGGTCCAGTGCTGGGGCCTGTCTTCTTTAATATCTTTATTAATAACCTAGGTGAGGGAATTGGGTGTGCCCTCAGTAGGTTTGCAGATGACAGCAAGCTGGGTGGCTGTGCTCTGTTTGGTGGGTTGGAGTTTCCCCCCAGCATTAACTTTAAGCCAGACCAACTTGGTTAGAAGCAAATGGAAGCTGTATTTACAAGCAAAAACTACACTTTATGATGGAATGCAATGAATATGTACAAAATGTACAGTATTTACAGTATTATACAGACATTTACAATTAGCAAACAACATGAACCCCCCCTGGTCAAAAGACCAGCAGAAGACGTTCCACTGCCCCCCAACTCCTGTCCCAAAAGAGGGAGAGAGTGAGAGAAAAGCAGTGGGTTAGACTTATCCCAAGGCCAGTCAGAAGCATGTTACCTCTCTCCTGAGCAAAGCAAAACAGCCAAGATCAGAAGAGACGAGAAAAAGAATGGGAAGTGGGAAATGTGACAAATTGTTACGGTACAGCTCCTCTTATCCCAGACATTTATCCAATGAATTTTTTTGTTTTCCTTTTTATACCCAATAGTGATTTATTTATATTTTTCTACTTTTCTGCTCAAAATCTGCAGCTAAATTTTAAAGGCATAGACTAAAACCACCACAATCTGCTAAAGGCTAGGGAAGATTTACATTGGTATCTGGACAGGTTAGAGCAATGGGCCAAGAGTAATTGTATGAAGTTCAACAAGGCCAAGAGTCAGGTCCTGCACCTTGGTTACAAGAATTCCATGGTAAGCTACAGATCTGGATGTGTGGTTGGAAAGCTAACCCCTGGAGAGGGACCTATGGGCATTGATTGATAGTTGACTGAATATAAATAAGCAGCATCTGTAGCTGGCACTTAGGAATATGATTTAGCTTTGACTCTTTAGTATTGGGTTTAAGGTTGGACTGGATGATCTTTGAGGTTTCTTCCAACCAGATGTATTCTATGTTAACCACCACAGCACTGGTTTTGGTAGCTGTAGCAACACAGATTTTCCAGAACACTGTTTGAATACCTGTGGCCATGAAACACAGGCTATGTTCAAAATACTGCACCCGCAGAGTGCCTTTGACATTCTCACCTCCTTCAGCACATAGCATGGGCCCCCAGCAGAGGCTCTCTGCTCTCTCTCAGACATCCAGATGACTCTACTGGGGTAAGTATTGACAGTATCTTGCCTAGGTTCCTGGCCCACAGAGGAGTGGTCACAGAGGAGTGCTGGAAAGGATGGATAAGTTGCCCAACTGAGAGACAGAAAGATAGAGGGTGCTAGAGCAAGGGTGTAGCAGAGGAGGACAAAGTTTGGAGAGGAAAACGGATGTGACAGTTGTCCTGCCTGACCATAATTATGTACTGCTATGGTAAATTCATTACTGCAAATACATGTGCTTATGCATTTGCAACCTCAATAATACTCTGTTGCTTCATAGAAAATGTCTATCTTCAGAGGCAGCAATACTGTGAAGCAGCTGGTCAGCAATGAAAGCTTATCTCCATAAGTAAATAGTCACTACTGGTTGAAAAGACTGCTGATCAGAAGGTATAAACTGCTGTACATCACCACAGCTGATGGATAGTGACAGCTCGCTACAAGAAGAGGAGACTCAGGGGTGACCTCATTGCTCTCTACAACTACCTGAAGGGAGGTTGTAGCCAGGCAGAGGTTGGTCTCTTCTCCCAGTGTAGTGGGTTGAGGCAGCCCCCTCTCCCCACCACAGGCAGAAATAACGACTCTGACAAACGGATTGCAAAAGTGATGGAAAGTTTAAATAGAAGAAAGTGAATGTGCACAGATAACCAGAAACAGTGACAAAAAGAAACCCCAAAACAGACCCGGAAGCATCCCATCCCCACCTGAAGGTGGGCCCAAGACCCCCAGGGCTCGTTCTTCACCCACACACACTGCTAGGCTAGTCTCCGCTGGCCAGGCCTGAGACCGCCCATCCCCCTGGCCTTGGGCCTAGCCAGACCCAAGGCTGGGAGATGTCTCCCCCAGTTACCGGGTGCTGGCAAGGGAAGAAAGAGGAAGTGCTAGACCCTGCGCTAGATTTTATAGCGGTGCAGGGGATTGTGGTAGGAGATACCTGGTTTCCTGTGTCTACCCACTGGGCTGGACTTCTGGACACAGGAAGTACACCATGTATCAGAGGGCACCCAGCCCAAACCACCACACCCAGGCAGCCAGTACCAGAACAAGAGGACACAGTCTCAGGCTGCACCAGGGCAGGTTTAGGCTGGAGGTTAGGAAGAAGTTCTATACAGAGAGAGTGATTGCCCATTGGAATCTGCTACCCGTAGAGGTGGTGGAGTCACCTTCATTGGACGTGTTCAGGAGGAGACTTGATGGGGTGCTTGGTGCCATGGTTTAGTTGTTTAGGTGGGTTGGATTGGTTGATGGGTTGGACACGGTGATCTTGAAGGTCTCTTTCAACCTGGTGTATTGTATTGTATTGTATTGTATTGTATTGTATTGTATTGTATTGTATTGTATTGTAGTAATTAGTGACTGCCTTGAGCTAGACAACACTGATCCCGCCAATATAAATTTGCCTCTAATGGTAAGAATCAGGTAATCCTGCCTGAAATTTCCTGGCGTTCAGTGCTTTCTGGATGCATCTTTCTGAGTACCAGCTGAATGCTTCAGTAGTGTACTGACAGCATTGATTTGCCCTGACTTTTTCACTGGCTGGCAGAGCCATTTAAGCTAACCTGTGCAACTCAGTAACTGCTTTTAGGTTCAGCATTTTAATTCAATAGTTGCAATAGACATCTGAACTCCACCTCAGAGAGAGCCATTCTATTGTATGTGCCATTCTAATGCGTAAGTCCACAAACCAGATTTCTTTCCATGCAGTATTTTTATCATGATTGCCTTAATGACACAGACCACTGGTTCATACAGCTTTATGTATTCCATCTCTGTACATGTGGAAATTTATACTAATGGAAGGGCGGGAGTTCTGTTAAATGAAATTTGCTTCTATAAGCTTTTTATACTATACTATAAACTTTTTACACTAAAATTCATCTATACCTAAAGGAAGGAAATATTTAGTTAATGTGCTTGTTTTATAGGAATATTATATTATAAAACAGAATTTGTCTGGCAAGACAGGAAGCATTTTAAAGTGATGAGGCTATAACTTCTCTCTGGTGATTCCAGAGTGAAACTATGAGAGGCTGTTTTGAGTCAGAAATTGATACCATTTTCTATTGAGAAACAAAATAAAAATAACTATTGACAAACAGTAGCCTACTCTCTATTATAATAATTATCACATGGAATACTAATGAATCAATTATTTTGAAAAGCAAGATGAATGTATATATATATATTTACTAGCTGCCCCTTTGTCCCTATTGAAAAAACAAAACAAAACAAACCCCCAAACACAAATATGAATTATGTCAGCCTGTGATTGATTTAAAATATTTCAATCTCTATACAGTTTTCATTATTTACACTGTTCTTGCCACAGTGGTGGCCCCATATTGCCAAGCATCTTTTCTGACACATTGCATGACACAGGCACCTCCTCTCACAGTGGGTTTGTCAGGCTGCTGAGAAGAAGTTACATTCATGTACAGTGTACATAATGCCTATTGATAGACAAGGAAATGACATCTTTACTTACATCTTTATCTGCCTATGTGACATTCCACCTCCATTTGGCTCTTGCCTGGATAATAGGTGCAAAACTTTCTTATTCCTGTTAGAGCAGTTACAGAGTGGTTTGAATATCCTGAGTAGCAAAGATTCAGGGTAGAAACAGGAAACCACTCTTCAGTTCTCTGACATAAGATGTTGCCATGTGTCATTTTACTTCACAAATACATATCAGTGAATTCCTGAAGGTTCTGCTGTTTCTCAGTATTTTTTCAGCCTACCAGTACTTGATATTGGTGAAAATTTTGTCTGTGGTTAGATTGCAATTAAGGGTTTTGACACAAAACACTGTTCAACAGACATGCAAGTTTCTTCTTGAATTCAGTTAGTTCTTAATTTTCACAGCAATCATATATATAGAAATGTCATTTTATTCAGTATTATGCTTCTTTCAGAAAAATCCACAGCTTTTGGTTTCATGTTTTTTAACATTTAAAAATTACTTTTCAAAATTACTTTTCTGCCTTGCTGCCCAACTTTCATTTTTCAGTCTTTCTGCATTGCATTTTACAGTAAACAGGAAAGAAAAGCTTTGCCATTTGATGAAAATCTGAATAGTTTTGAGCAGAGAGAATTTTTGAGAGATTTGGATTTAGATGTTAATGTCCACTTTACAAAGCATCTCTCTGCTTCCTTTCAGAAGAATGAAGTAGCTAATGCAATGTAGTGAACACAACACTGTGCTGATAAAATCATTTTCTAGGGAAAAAAAAAAAAGAGCAGGGTGGGGAAAACATGTATTTTTAGTAGAACAAGAAGAAGAAGAGGAATGCCAAGAATGATGAAGCAGTTATGACACAGAGGTCAGTGTCTTCTTAACCCTACACTGTAGGCTCAGAAGCTTACTGGATGTCAAACAAGAATGACTGCTGTTATGTTGTCATAAGTGCTCATTATGTTCACTTCATTACTTTTTTTTTTTTTTTTTTTCCCAGTCTGGTCTGCAGATGTAATCCGTGGCAATGGTTCTCTTGTTGAAAGAAATGTACAAAGCATGCTCTTAAACTGAGGAACCAAATTGGTTTGGTTTTGATATTGTGGAGGTAAAGAACTAGTGCAAGTTAGGTCACAAGAATATTTGGGTTGCTCTGTAAGCTAGCAGCAAAGGTAGAAATGTTAGGCTGCTTCTCAAAATAATCTCAAAGTTATTCAAGCTACTGATACGTCTAAATCCAGTGTACCTTGGTGTAAAACCACCCCACAAAGAACACCCCTCTATCTGCTAATCACAGAAATTATATCTATATAGACATGCTGAATAGATTTTCAGTATTCATGAACGGTTTATTTGCATCCATTCTGTGATATTTTGCAACCTCACGCCACTCATGTCACTTTAATTTCCAATGCCTACTGGTATTTCAGTGTGCTTAGGCAGTCTTTTCCTCAATTAGCTTTGCTAACTTTTCATAGCAATAAATTCTGAAGACTTTTAAGACTTGTGTTGATGTGAAATGTCTCCATGCTTTTCCTATCTTTTTATAAGATCCTCAATTGCCTTTTTGCTGTTTTCTTTTAAATTGTTATGGCTAGATGGCTAGATGAAATGTCTTTGCATTTTGGTTTGCTACCAGAAGGTACAATGGAAAACTGTGGAAAATACATAAATTCTATTTTTTTAAATTGTTCTTCTGAATAGGTTTATATGGCAGACAACGGGACTGAATGATGAACTGCTGCTGAAAGTGATAAAATACCTTCTCATGGAGATAAGGCTTTGTAAGCATGTAACTTAAGTATTTTGGGATCCCCTCTGAATCATCAGACCAAGCAGAAAACAGCTGCCAACACATACATATGTATTGCCAGAGAAATCAGAAGAGCTTTTGAACAATATTTTAAGTAGACATTAGTATTCAGATACTTCTAAAATGTGGATATTGTACATAGGAGAGAATGGGTAAAATAACATCCCTCTGTAATTCGATCTTTGAGGACGAAGTTTCATGTATAACATGAATGTGACATGATCAAGCTACTTCAGTCTCAGAACCATGCAAAAGAAATGCCATCCCATCAGCGCCTACCACCAGGCTTTAAAAATAGGTTCATGTGGAATTGTAGGTTCTGGGAGAATGAAGAAGGCAGGCAACACTGGTAGCTTTCTTGTGGCAGGTGATGTCAGTATTTCCCAAACTTCTTTACCAAATCCAGTCAGTCTGTAAAAGTAATACCCAAAAGTCTTTGCGTCAGATGACAGAAAGCTTTTTCTAGTCAAGTGCTGTGAGCAGAGACTTCAAAGAAAAATAAAAAATTATGGTGCACAAATTTCAATGCAAGATTAAACATCTGAATATTCAGATTATTTTCATCCAATCTTTTTTTACTTCTTAACATTTTTACAGAATCCTTCTTTCAGGACACCTGTTGTATAATCAAAAAGAAACTAGTAAACATATCCTTTTTTTTTTAGTTCATATTCTGCACCCGCTCTATGTCTGTATTGTTTAACCACAAGGTCAAGCTTTGTTTCCTCAACTTCAGTAGACCAGTAACCCTCTATAATCAGGTTTATAGAATCATAGAATGATAGAATGGCTTAGCTTCATCTGATTACCTTAAGAAGTAGAAATCCATGCTGACTATCTAAATGTTTTATGTGACAGATCAGGGTATTTTCATATTAAATATTCTTGGGAAATTGTTTTGTTGGTGTTTTTTAATTCAGGAGATGTTTTTTTAAATTAATACTATAAAAATCCATTCTAAAACCAGTTTCTTAAAGGCTGGGAAATTATGATGTGGTTCTTGTTTCTGAAATAATTGCATGGTATATGTTCTGATGTAGTCAAAATTACATTTTATCATATAATTTTCTCTGAAAGCAGAATGAACTGGAATGAACTTGCTTCTAATAACGAGTACAAAAGCCATAACAGAAAAGTAGATACCACTAAATGAAAGACTCTGTAATATATGGAATTCTATGTCTGTGGAGACACTGAAAAAATAAAACATTCAATATCCTTCTATTGGAAAGGGACCATGCTAACAGGGTCAATATAAGCACTTCTAAAGAACAGCTGTAGAACCTAAATAATATTTTCAAATTACAGGACTTCTGTGCTTATGATTACCATGTGGGAAGATAAATTTCTGCACTACAGAACCAATGTTTTTCATTATTTGTTATATTCAGTATATTCTACTTAAGATGTAAACCCAAGTTCTCAGAATTTAAGAAATTACAGAGAAAAAGTTGGCCACACAACTGTGACATGTTTCCTCTTAGAAGACACCTGCCTCATTTATTACTGCTTCTGAGGATAAACCAGGGTTTTGTATGAGAGGTGACTTAATCTGAAAGATGAATGAAGCAATGTTTTGTAAGAAAAGGCAGAATGGTCCTTAGAAGGAGGTGGCTTGTCCTTCAGAGAACATCTTTTTCTGTGTTACTCCTACTAAACTTTTCTGTTATTGATCTTGGGCAAGACTTTTGAATCATAGTTTCTTCAAGGGTTTAATTGCATGTGTTCCTCTTTTTCTGATACTAATTTAGGATTCTTACATCTTGATTAATAGAAATGTGAAGCACTCACATCTACAACTGGAAATGATGACACCTGCATTTTGAAAAAGTTATGCACTGAGAAAAAGCAAGTAATTCTGTTTCAACTTCATTGCACCACAATGATGGACATGGGATCATTTTACCACTACTGTCCCCGTGTAGTGAACTTTCATTTATAAAATCTATATGGTAATAAAAGCAAGAGTTTTGCTGCTCATTTAAGGTAATGAACTAATTAAGTCAGAGTTTCAGCAAGTAATAGATCTAAAAATGTAGGTGAAAAAGAACTTTGAAAGCTTCTTTAGATGCTTCATCAAGATTTTGAAGCTTTAAATATATCCTTTACTACTGAAAGACATGTTGGAAAAAATCAATTAAATTTAAATAAGACCTTACATTTTTTTTTTTTTTTAATATTAAAAATATTACTACTAGTAAGGTCAAGATAAATATCCTATACTTTCAGGAACTAATGGGTTTTATTTTTAAGTATCTCTCAATTGAATGCTTGTCTTTCAAAACCTGAACTTTTACCACTACCTCCACCCCACATTCATTTTTTCCTAAAATATATTCAGTTCTAGCAATATGGTGCTTCACAAGAGTGATATAAAGTTTAGCACTACTTACAAGTCAAGGGAATCAGATCTGAAGGTCTGGTTATCATTTAGGGTTGTGATTTGCTGCACGCTCCAAAAGAGAAACTGAGGTGTTTTGATGTGTTTTGTACCCCCCACTGCATTTTATCCAGACTCACCACAAAAAACAAGGACCTTGGATACCACAGTCATGTGGTCTGTCATATTTGTCTGCTTCAGACAGCAGTGTTGGGTTTTGTGAGAGGTTTTCTGGGCACTCTTGTCAGTTTCAAGCACAATTTAGGTAGCCTTCCCTCTCTCCTCCCTTTCTCACTTTTGCTACTCTAATTCCAACCATAATGCTACATGTAACTGGGGAAATAATCGGGCAAACACCTGAAGCTTCTCAGTCTTGTCTGAAACCACTGTTTTCTTCCTCCCTACCAGGCTACTCAAACATTATGCTGAAGCAACTGAGGGGTCACTGGAGAAGGAATGGTGTTTTGAAAAACATCTGGGTAGAAAAATGTTACCTTAAGCAAATGCCTGTGGAACTTGGGCCTGGCTGAAACCAGAGCAAGTGGGATGTAGAGACTGTTTCTATTGTTTCTTTCTAGGAATAAACTTTACCAATTCTTTTAAATAATGGATTGCTATAATGTTACTCTGGGGAAAAAAATAAAAAAAAAGATATTGTTGCAGAACAGAGCTGTAAATATCCTCAGGCAATTTCATATGGAGAAGGGAAGCAAAATGAGAAGTCATTGGCAATATGAACCTCTACTGATTAAATCTGATCTTATGAGCTCTGCCAGGAAACACATACACAAACACTACAGAGTAAACTTCCTTGAGAATATGTCACAATGTTGAATAAAGTTTACAACACTATGAACGGTCTTAGTAAGAGAATGTAAAACAGTATTTCCAAAGAATGAAAACAGCACATTCTACTGTTTTTATTCCCACTACAAAGCAAGTAAAATTTTTGAGCCCAACCACCCATAATCTTCTTTCATCTTAGTAAATGTTAGTTGCTCATGTCACCTGGTATGATTAGAATCTACGGGGATTTTTAGTAATATGTACATGTTTAAAGACTATTTGCCTCACAATTCAACAGAAGTTGTTTCCACTGTACAGTATTCAAGACGTCCATCAACTTGATATTCAAATATTGCAATTTGCGTTCTCCCCAGTAAAATGTTTCTAATTGGCAGCACTGAAGTGCACAGGAAACAATCACTCACTCTTTCCCTAAATGTGCTAGTGGCACTGCATTGCCCATAATTTAAAAAACATTTCAAAGAATGTTTATTTCTTGTAGGTTCATCATTTTGCTTTGGAACACTGCTCTTGTAGACACTAAATTACGCAAGCAATTAATTTTGGGTTTAGGAATCAAATGTTCTTAAAATGTGTGTGGTCCTCTTCAGACATATTTTTTATGCTCTTGGTTGGTTATATTCATTCTGTGTAATTGTTCAGCCTCTATAACAGTTGATTCCTTGATCAGTTAGCCCCAAAAAGGGCCTGATCTCAAACAATGTTTGTAATGTATTCTGCAGAATCACAGAATCACAGAAAGCTAGGGGTTGGAAGGGACTTTCAGAGGTCATTAAGCATACCACCCCTGCAAAGCAGGGCCACTTAGCCAGGTCACACAGAAATGCATCCAGGTGAATTTTGAAGATCTCTAGAGAAGGATACTCTACAACCTCTCTGGGCAGCCTATTTCACTGCTCTGTCACCCTCACAGTAAGACTTATGTTGAGATGGAATTTCCTGTGATTGAGTTTATGTTTGTTGCTCCTCTTCTTGTCCCTGGGTATCACTGAAAAGAGACTGCCTTTATTCTTCTGACAGCTACCCTTCAGATATTTGTAATCACTGATAAGGTCCCATCTGAGGCTTCTCTTCTCCAGATTAAAAATCCCCAGGTCACTCAGACTTTCCTCCTGAGAGATATGTTCCCCTTAATCATCCTTGTAGTCACCTATTGCACTCTTTCCAGTAGTTCCCTGTCTGTCTTTAACTGGGAAGCCTAGATCCGTGCACAGTATTTCAGATGTGGTCTAACTAGGGCTGAGTAGATGGGGAGGAGAACCTCCTTCGACCTTCTGGCAACACACTTCATAATGCACCCAAGTAAACTATTTGCTTACATGGCTACCAGGCCATATTCATGAAGATGTTGAACAAGACTGGAACCAGCACTTTTCCCTGTGGTACACCACTAGCTACAGATCTCTGTGATGTTGATTGTGACCCTCGGGTATTTGTTGTCTAGCCAGCTCTTGATTCATCATACTACCCACTTTTCTAAGTCACACTTTCTGATTTTTCCCACAAGGATATTATGGGAGACAGTGTCAAAAGCTTTACTGAAATCAAGGAACATAACATCCACTGCTCTCCCTGAATCTATTCATTCAGTCACACCATTGTAGAAAGCTATCAGATTAGTCAAATATGACTTCCCCTTGGTAAATTGATTGCTCCTCATAACCCCATTTTTATCCCTGTGTTTAGAGATGACCTCCAAAATGGGCAGATCCAGCACCTTTCCAGGGTTGGAGGTGAGGCTTACTGATCTGTACTTTCCTGGGTCTACCTTCTTATGCTTTTTGAAGACCGGAGTGACACTGGCTTTCCTCCAGTCTTGAGGCACTGCTCCCATTCCTCATGGTCTTTCAGAGGTGATGGAGAGTAGTAGAGAAACAATATCAGCCAGCTCTCTCAAGTGATGGAGAGTAGTAGAGAAACAACATCAGCCAGCTCTCTCAACACTTAGGGGGCTGGTGGATTTATGTATGTTCTTCTTATTTAAATGATCTCTACCCCAATCCTCACTAACCAGTGGAGAGTCCTTCCTCTTCCAGGCTTGCTCCCCTACTTCCAGAGCCTGGGATTCCTGGGGTCTGGTCCTAACAGTGAATTGAAGCAGAGAAGGCATTAAGTAACATGCCTTCTCTGCATCCTTGATTGCCAGGGCTCCCTCCTCATTCAGCAGTGGGCCTACATTTTCCTGGTTCTTCCCTTTTGCTACTAATGTATTTGAAGAAACCCTTCTCATCTTTTACTTCTTTCACCAGATTTAAATCTAAGAGGACCTCTGCCTTCCTTTTGGCATCTCTACACACCCTGACTATGTTCCTGTAATTCTCACAAGGGACCAATCCCTTTTTCAACATACTGTGAACTTCTCTCTTCCACTTGACTTTACTCAGCAGTTCCTTACTCATTCATGCAGGTCTTCTGCCTGTTCTACTTGATTTTTTTACTCAAAGGAATGTGCATATCTTGCTCTTGGAGGAAGTGATGTTTGAATATTAACCAGTTCTCCTGCCTTCTAACATTTTGGACTATAAGAGTTATAGATATAGTGGTAGCTTTAATTTAATTTGTTGTTTCTGCTCAAGATAACATAAATAAGGTCTTAACTGTGCATTAGCTGCCTGAAGTGGCACCCTGGGTTCCAGAAAGTTAGTGCATCCTGCACTGGAAGCTAATCTACACACTAGCCACATTAAACTAGCCATAATTACTTTATGTCTGTATAAACTACAAGCATGCTTTCCAACTGCAGTCTGAATAGACTTCAACTGGATTTAATGCATAAAACTCTCTCATCTGAACTTCTGGTGGCCAAACCTGAATGAAAAAGATGTGGTGAGAGCAACATGATGCACTACTTGCACTTGTGTAATGTGAGCACATGGTTAGGTGATAAGAAATACATAGGAATGACTGATTTCTTGAACTGTTCACCAGGGAAAAAGAGTCCAGTCTCCTGATCACTTAAAATGCCAACTATAATACATATGGACAATTGTAGTGCTTTAATTTTATTTAGTATTTCAAGATATGAATGTAAAAATAGTGACAAATACACATTTCAGAATTTCTACATCTGGTTACCAAGAAATATCCATAGAAAAGACTAGAATATTTAATTTTTTATATATATAAAATTATTTTTCAAAAAAATACATACATACATATATATGTGTGTGTGTATAATATGACTTATAACACCTTCCTACACTGCTAACTTCTTCTGGCATAATCTGGAAGTTGCTGAACCTTCATGTGTCTGTTTTAGTGAATTCTCTGGGAAACACATGGCAAAAAACCTTTTGTTTGATAACATACTTTTGAGATCCCTAGTTTAAGGCACAAAAGTGCCTGGGAATGGTCAGGTAGAAATCAGACTTTCTCCCTCCAAAAAGGTGGAAAGATTAATAGCCCATCTGAAGTGCATCTATACTAATGCATGCAGCATGAAAAACAAACAAGAGGAGCTAGAAGCCTTTGTGCAGCAGGAATATTTTGATATATTTACCATCACAGAAATGTGGTAGGATGACTTGTGCAGCTGGAGTACTGCACTGGATGGCTACTAACTCTTCAGAAGGCATAGGCAAGGAAAGAGAGGTGGTGTTCTGACCCTCTATATCAGGGAAAGTTTTGACTGTCTTGAGGTTAATGATGGTGACAATCAGACTGAGTGTTTATGGGTAAGAATCCAGAGGAAGACCAACAACATGGATATCCTGGTGGGAGTCTGCTATAGACCACACAAGTAGAATAAAGAGACAGATAAATTATTCTTTAGACATTTGGGAGAAGTCTCACAATTGCTAGCCCTTGTTCTTGTGAGGGACTTCAACTTCCCTGACATATGCTGGAAATACAACACAGCAGAAAGTGAGTAGTCCCATAGGCTCCTAGTCTGTCTACCATATGACTTCACAGATTAACAAATTGCTTTAGGTTGGAAGAAACCCTAAAAGGTCACCTTGTCCAACCCCACTACAGTCAGCAGAGACACATCCAACTAGATCAGGATGCCTAAGGCCACAATGAGCCTGATCTTCACAGAGTAGTCAGGATTGGAAGGGACCTCAAGGATCATCGAGTTCCAACCTCCCCTGCCATGGGCAGGGACACTTTCCACTAGGTCAGATTGCCTAGGGCCACATCCAGCCTGGCCTTAAAAACTTCCAGAGATAGGAAAAAACTCCAAGCACAGAGTCTCAATCACATCACTGAGCAGCCTGTTCTAGTATTTTAGCATTCTCATTGTAAGGAACTGCTTCCTCATGTCTAACCTTAATCTACCCTGCTCCAATTTAAAACCATTGGGTGCCTCAATACAAGAAAGACATTGCGGTGCTGCAGTGGGCACAAAGAAGAGCAACGAAGGTGGTGAAGGGCCAAAAGAATAAATCATATGAAGAGCAGATGAGAGAATTGAGACTGTTTAATTTGAGGAAGAGGAGGCTGAGGGGTGACCTTATCACCCTTTACAACTACCTGAAAGGACAATATGGAGAGGTCTCTTATGGTCTCTTCTCACATGTAATTAGTGATAGAAAAAGAGGGAATGACCTGAAGTTGCACCAGGGGCTGGTTTAGGATACACATCAGGAGAAAAATTGTGAAACAGAGTCAAGAATTGAAACAGGCTGCCCAGGGAGGTGATTGAGTCACTACTCCTGGAAGTGTCTAAAGGTCATTATGCTTAGGGATAGAGTTTAGTGGTGAACTAGGTAGAGTAGGGTTAATGTTTGAACCTGATTATCCCAAGAGTCTTTTCCAACCTAAATGATTCTATGAATCTATGATTCACAGATTGCATTGGATTGAAATGTACCCTCAAAGGTCATTTTGTCCAACCCCCCTGCAATGAGCTATGACACCTCCAACTAGATCAAGCTGCCCAGAGCCACATCACATCTAATCCTGAATGTCTCCAGGGATGGGGATCTAAACCACACACTGGGGCAGCCTGTTCCAGTATTTTAGCACTCTCATTGTAAAGAGCTTCCTCCTTATGTCCAACCTAAATCTACCCTGCTCTAGTTCAAAACCATTGTCATTCAGTCTTACCAATTGCACCACTCATCTTGGTATCATCTGCAAACTTGCTGAAGGTGCATGCAATGCTGCTCTCTATACCATTGATGAAGACATTGAACAGCACTGGTCCCAATACAGACCCTTGAGGGACACTACTTGTCACCCGTCTCCATCTGGACATCAAGATTGCCCACTATCCTTTGTATGCAATCTTGTGACCTATTCCTTATCTATAGGACAGTCCACCCCTCAAATCCATATCACTCCAGCTTAGACAGAAGTGCAGATAGATGGACATCTCTTAGTCATCCCTTGTCCACTGATGTAGTTACAGCATCATAGAAAGCCACTAGGTTTGTCAGGCAGGACTCACCCTTGGGGAAGCCATGCTGGCTATCTTGAATCACCTCCCTTTCTTCTGTATGTTCCAGTATAAATTCCAGAAGGATCTGTTCCATTATCTTCCCAGGTACATACATGAGACTGCCAAGTCAGTAATTTGCAGACCTCTCTTTTATACCCTTTTTGAAAATGAGTGCAATCTATCCTTTCTTCCAGCCTCCAGGAACTTTACCTGACTGCCAGAACTTTTCAAGTGTCATGGAGAGTGGTTTGCAACTACATCAGCCAATTCCCTCAGAACTCTGTGATGCATCTCATCAGGTCCTTCAGATTTATGAATGTTCATGTTCAGCAAGTGGTCCTAAACTTGACCTTCTCTTACAGTGGGAGGGCCTTTACCCCACTGCTTGTCACCTACTGGTTCTTCAACTAGAGAGGGGGACAGAGCAAGACTGCCAGTGAAGACTGAGACAAAAATTTGTTGAGTACCTCAGCCTTCTCCTCATCTCTACTCACTACTCGGAAGAGGCACTCTTTATTTAACATTTCTTTGCTGATTGATGTACCTGTAGAAGCCCTTCTTGTTATTCTTTGTGTCCCTTGCCAGGTTTTGCTCTAGCCTTCCTGACTGTTGCAGCCAGTGGTCTGCAAACAGGAGCTGGGATGCATGCAGAGTGCTTGGGATTGAGAAATATTTTCCAGCTGACCAGTTACAGTATCACAGTATCACTAAGGTTGGAAGGGACCTTGAAGATCATTGAGTCCAACCTGTCACCACAGACCCCATGACTAGACCATGGCACCAAGTGCCAAGTCCAATCCCCTCTTGAACACCTCCAGGGATGGTGACTCCACCACTTCCCCGGTGTGGTGGGTTAACACCCTTTTCTGGGAACAAAAGAACAAAGCAGGGTGGAGGGCTTGCAGGTACTTTGCACTCCCTGCAGGGCAATTTTTCGCCTGGGAAGCTGAGTCTGTTCCACTCCCCCCTTCCTGCCCAGCTAGGGTATAAAAGGCAGGACATTGTAGCTGTTGGCCCCGGCTTTTCTGGCTTCTGCCTCTGCTGGACGAGAGCTACTGCAGCTACCCTCCTGCTCCTCTGCCACGTGGTCGGACCTGATGCCTCCACGCTTCCTCAGAGAAAGGCTGGTTTTGTATTATTCTCTTGTTTTTTTGTCCCCCTCCCATCCATCCTTGTTCCTTGCCCTTGTGAACCTTTTTCCTGTTATTGTGTTTTATATATATATATATATATATATATATATAGCTTAAAGACAACTCTTTGCCTCTCTACTTCCAAGCCGACTCCAAATTATTGTTTGGTGGATTTGCTCTTTCGTTTTCTCCCCTCTCTGTTGGTAGGGAAGAGATGGGGGGAAGTGGGGGAGAGATTCTCATCCTTGCCCCCCACCTGAGCTCTTAACTTCCAGTTAAGGCTCAAACCACCACAATTTTTGGCGCCTCCAACGTGGGGCTTGGAAATTAATCTTGTCTTGGAAAAGCAAAACTTTGTCTGAAAAAGGGACTGGAAGTAGAGATGGCGATTTTAAAGAGCCTGGTGGTCCAAGCCTTTGCCTGGGTGTTTGGCTGGATCTTTTGGACCCACATCTACAAATTAATAACTTACCATGTGGTGTGGTTAATGATAGAGATGCTGATCAAATGGATGAAAACTTTACCAATGAAGCTGGGCATGTATCTCCTGAATTCATTGAGTTTCACTGTCAGTGGTAACTTTTCTAACACAGGAAATTTTCCTGCAGAAGGCTGTGAAACCAATGGTGTAGATAAATGTGCCTGTGATGGAAAATTGCTGTCCATTGCAATATGCTCCATATGCTTGAATGTAATCCTTACAGGGGCATTTGCTGTGACCTTGTTGGGTGGGGGACGAGCTAACCCATTAAGAGCTGTTTGGAGGGTGATAACACACTCCTTTGCACTCTTTAACGACTGGGGGCGTGTCTGCTGTGGGCATTGTGAGCACTCTGTAAACACAAAGAGGGAGGGGTCCCTCTGTTGGGAGGGAAGGCGGGGGGGGGGGGGGAAGTGGGGGAGAGATTCTCAGCCTTGCCCCCCACCTGAGCTCTTAACTTCCAGTTAAGGCTCAAACCACCACACCCGGGCAGCCCATTCCAATGGCAAATGACTCTCTCCGTGAAGAACTTTCTCCTCACCTTGAGCCTAAACTTCACCTGGCACAGCTTGAGAATGTGTCCTCTTGTTCTGGTGCTGGTGGCTAGAGAGAAGAGGCCAACCCCTTCCTGGCTACAACCACCTTTCAGGTAGTTGTAGAGAGCAATGAGGTCACCCCTGAGCCTCCTCTTCTGCAGGCTAAACAACCCCAGCTCCCTCAGCCTCTCCTCATAGGGCTTGTGCTCAAGGCCTCTCACCAGCCTCATTACCCTTCTCTGGACAGGTTCAAGTGTCTCGATGTCCTTCTTAAACTGAGGGGCCCAGAACTGGACACAGGACTCAAGGTGTGGCCTAACCAAAGCAGAGTACAGGAGCACAGTGACTTCCCTGCTCCTGCTGGCCACACTACTTTTGATGCAGGCCAGGATGCCATTGGCCTTCTTGGCCTCCTGGGCACACTGCTGGCTCATGTTTAGGTGGCTGTCGATCAGCACCCCAAAGAGCAAAACAATAACATTCCATGTGTTCCAAGAACAGCACCCTTACATGTTGCCACCTTCGTTTGGAACAGGCTTTAGATTATACACATGGCTGGATCCTACTGGTTACATGGGTCAATGTGAGAGATAAAGTATATAAAAATCAGGTACTTTGGGCAATAGACATTCAGTTATGGAATTTGGTTAAGGATTTTGGCTACAGCTTAAGCTTAGAGATACTGCTAGAGATATACTCAGGACTTCTGTTAGCTGCTTCATCTTCTAAGGGCTTACAGGACTTCTTCTGTAAGTGCGACTCTGAGACTGTAATGCTAGGAATTCTACAATGCTGCAATAAAGGAATTCTGAGAGGACTTCTGAGATCTTCTACTCTCTGCATTTCTGGAATTCTGCTTGCAGCAGCAGCAGGATTCATGTCCCTACATTCGTCACACAATGGTACCCTGTTAACAGAGGCTGCTACTATTACATTCAGCACCCCGAAACAGAAGTGTGATACCTGACCTCATCTATACACGACAGTGCATACATGAACAGAACAACAGTGTTCTGTATTCCTTTCAGGTTACCTGACCCTGCTTCTACTGTCTGTGCAGCAACACAGATGGTGACAGAGCCAACTAGGGAAGACACCCTGCTGGACCTGCTGTTTGTGAATAGAGAAGGAGTTGCTGTTGATATAATAGTTGGGGGCCATCTTGGGCACAGTGATCATGAAATTGATAAGAGTTTTGGAGGCTGGTAGATAGAGTCCCTTGGGAATAAGTCCTGAAAGGCCAAGGAGTTCAGGAAGTCTGGATGCTCTTCGAAAAGGGAATCTTTAAGGCACAAAGCAAGCCATCCCTGTGTGCTGAGAGAAAAAAGCTTATGGGGAAGAAAGCTGGCCTGGATAAGCAGAACACTTTGGATGGAAACCAGGAAGAAAAGGAACCTTTATGGTCTGTGGAACAAGGGGCAGGCCACTCAAGAAGGCTACAAAGATTTTATTAGGCTATGTAGGGAGAAAATTAGAAAAGCCAAAGCTGAACTAGAACTTAATCTGCCTACTCCCATAAAACAAAAAGTAAAAATGTTTCAATAAATGTATTAACAAGGACTAAGGCAAATCTTCATCCTTTATGAAATGCAAAGTGAAACATAGTGTCAAAGGATTAGTAAAAAGGCTGAGGTACTTAATTCCTTTGTCTCAGTCTGTAATAGTAAAATCTTTTGTTTTCTGAGTGCCCAACTTCCTTAGCTGGATGCAGAGATGGAGAGCAAAGTGAACCCCTTGTAATTCCAGAGAAAATGCTCAGTAATCTACTACACCACTTAGATGCACACAAGTCTGTAGGGATGAATGGGGTCCACCCATTCATACTGAAGGAGCTAGTGGAGTGCTCATAAAGTCATTTTCCATCTTTAATTAGCAGCCCTGAATCATCAAGGTGGTTCCTGTTGACTGGCGGTTAGCAAATGGGGCATCCATCTTCAAGAAGGATAAGAACGAGGATGTAGGAAACTACAGACCTGTCACTCTGACCTTGGTGCCAGGAGAAGTTGTGGAAAAGATCATCCTGAGTGCCATCACGCAGTATATACAAGACAATCAGGTGATCAGACCCAGTCAGCATGGATTTGTGAAAGGCAAGTCTCATGTCACTAACCAGTTCTTCTGTGACAAAGTGACCTACTTAGTAGATGAGAAAAGGCTGTGAACATTGCTTACTTGGAATTTAATAAAACTTTTGACACTCTTTCCCACAGCATTGTCCTGGAAGAACTCACTATTCATGGCTTGGATGAGCATACACTTCACTGAATGAATAATTGACTGGATTGCTGGGCTCAGAGAGTGGTGGTGATTGGAGTTAAATCTAGTCAGTGCAAAACAAGTACTGTTCCTTAGGGCTCAGTTTTATGACCAGTCTTGTTTAATATCTTTATCAGTGATCTGGATGAGGGGTTAGGGTGCACCTTCAGTATGTTAGCAGATGACAGTAAGCTGGGGTGGAAGTGTTGGTCTGGTTGAGGGTAGTAAGACTTTACAGAAAGATCTGGATAGGCTGGATCAGTAAGCCAGCTGTATGAGGTACAAGGCCAAGTGTTGGGTCACACTTCTGTCACAACCACGCTGTGCAATATTATAGGTTTGGGGAACAGTGGCTGGAAAGTTGCCTGGTGGAAAATTACCTGTGGGTGATGATTGGCAGCAGGCTGAATATGAGCCAGCAATGTGTACAATACAATACAATACAATACAATACAATACAATACAATACACCAGGTTGGAAGAGACCTTCAAGATCATTGTGTCCAACCCATCAACCAATCCAACCCACCTAAACAACTAAACCATGGCACCAAGCACCCCATCAAGTCTCCCCCTGAACACCCCCAATGAAGGTGACTCCATCTCCACGGGGCAGACCATTCCAATGGGCAATCACTCTCTCTGGGTAGAACTTCTTCCTAACATCCAGCCTAAACCTCCTCTGACACAGCCTGAGACACTGTCCTCTTGTTCTGGTACTGGCTGCCTGCGAGAAGAGACCAACCTCTGCCTGTCTACAACCTCCCTTCAGGTAGTTGTAGCAAGCAGTAAGGTCACCCCTGAATCTCCTCCTCTCCAGGCGAAGCAACCCCAGCTCCCTCAGTCTCTCCTCATAGGGCTTGTTTGGAATTACATGAAAGATCGCCCCATTGGTGAAGGCAACATTTCTTATAAGCATTGCACTCACTTCCAGAGGAATAAAATACACAATGTGCTCTGGTGACCAAGAAGGCCAGTGGCATCCTGGCCTGTATCAGGAATAGTGTGGCCAGCAGGAGTAGGGAAGTTATCGATGCCCTGTATTTAGCACTGTCAATATCACAATATCACAACTTGAATACTGTATTCAGTTTTGGACCCACTTCAAGAAGGACACTGAGGTGCTGGAGCAGGGCAAAGAAGCTTATGAAGCATGTGGAGCACAAATCTCATGAGGAGTGTCTGAGGGAATTGGGGGTGTTTAGCCTTGTGAAAAGGAGGCTGACCGAAGACCTTAGGGCACTCTATAACTACCTGTAAGGAGGTAGTAGTGAGGTAGAGGTTATGCTTTTCTTCCAAATGAGAAATGATAGAACAAGAGGCAATGGCCTTAAGTTGTACCAGGGGAGGTTTAACTTGAGTATTAGGAAAATTTATTCACTGAAAAGCTTTTGAGACACTGAAACAGACTGCCCAGGAAATTGGTGGAATCACCATCATTGAAGATATTTAAAAACCTGATAAATCTGGTGCTGAGGGACACAGTTTAGTGGTAACCTGGTAGTGCTAGATTAACAGTTAGACTTGATGATATTAAAGGTCTCTTCCAAATAAAACAATTCTATGATACTATGAATTTGCGTTACAAAAGATAGTGTAAAATCATTAAGGAATATAGAATTTCATCACCTCACATATTCATAACACAGTTCCTGTATTCTCCTTCTATTGTTTATCAATAGTTTCCGCAAGCTTTCCCTTTGAAGGTAGCTGGTGACCTACTGTATTTTATAACCCTCACTGCAAAAGCCAGTGGGGGTTGGTCTCTTCTCCCAGACAACCAGCACCAGAACAAGAGGACACAGTCTCAAGCTGCACCAGGGGAGGTTTACGCTGAATGTCAGGAAGAAATTCTTCACAGAAAGAGTGATTGGCCATTGGAATGGGCTTCCCAGGGCAGTGGTGGAGTCACCATCACTGGGAGTGTTTAAGAGGAGACTGGTTGAGGCACTTAGTGACATGGTTTATTCGATTAGGTGGTGTTGGGTGATAAGTTGGACATGATGATCACAAAGGTCTTTTCCAACCTGTTTAATTCCATATTCTAGAGCAGGAAAGCTCAGCAAGAGATTTTCCTTAATACAAATTGTGAATGTTTCTTCATCTGAATTTCTGATCTGGACTCAGATGTATTTATTCTAAAGGCTGATAAGTAAATTTTTAATGAATGCATGAAATACTAGTAACACATGGAAAAGTAGAATTCCCATCAATTCAAGCACATTTACCTATTTCAATCCATTTACCTATTTCATGGATTAGCCCATAAACAGCAGCACAGGTCCAGAAAGTATAGCTGCTTGAGCCAGAAAAACTTATTGAGCCTCAGTAAAGACAAATAAATATAGAAAACAGAAACCCATCACTTCTACAGGTTTTCTTCTTCTTTCACATAATCTTTCACTGATAGTACCAAAGAAAGTTGCTGGATCAGACATCTCTCAGGATGTTTCTTGTAGTCTCATTCCTTTCTGAGGTTTCTGGCTCATTATTCCTGCTCTGATCCTGAGGCTTTTGAAAACTCCTGTGTTGTTAGTGGACTGCTGGAGTCTTGCAGGTATTCCAGCTCTGGGATCTTTGTGGCTCACCATCAACACATATTTAGAATTTAAATGCTCTTGATTTAAAAACTTTAAAAAACACACTAAAATCTGCCTCCAGAGATAGGCCAGCCTGTGCCAGTGCTCTGCCACCCTCAAAGTGAAGAATTTTTGCCTTACATTTATGTGGAAAGTCCTGTGTTTCAGTTTGGGTCCATTGCCCCTTGTCCTGTCACTGGACACCACTGAGAAGAGTCTGGCTCCATCTTCCTGACACTCATCTTTTAGATATTTATAAGCATTAATGAGATCCTCCCTCAGAGTCCTCTTCTCAGGCTAAACAGACCCAGGTTGCTGAGCTTTTCTTTATAAGGTAGATATTCCCTAATCTTTTAATCACCTTAGTGGCTCTCTGATGGACTCCAGTAGTTTCTTTCCCTCTTAAACTGGGGAACCCTGAACTGGATGTGGTATTCCAGATGAGGCCTCATCAGCGTAGAGTAGAGGGGAAAGAGAAGATCCCTGATGTCTACACTCTTCTTAATGCATCCCAGGATGCCATTTAGTTTTTTGCCCAGGAGACCACATTATTGGCTCATGGTCAGCCAGTTTTCCACCAGGAATCCCAGGTCCTTTTCTTCAGAGCTGCACCCTGAGGTCAGTACTCAACCTGTACTGATACCTGGGGATGGTCTTCCTCAGATGCTGTACTCACCATTTCCCCTTGTTGAATTTAATTAGGTTTCTCCTCACTCAGCTCTCCAGCATGTTCAGATCTTGTTGTATGTCATCATTCTAGTGTCTTTCTACTGCATTAGCCACTCCTCCCAGTTTTGTATTGACAGCAGATTTGTGGAGGGTACACTCTGTCCCTTCATCCAGGTCACTGATGAATAGGTTGGACAGGACTGGACACAAAAAGTGTTTCCTGGAGAGAACCATAATCACAGAATCTTAGAATAAATAAAGGTTGGAAAAGACCTCAGCCTCTCCTTGTAGGGCTTGTGCTCAAGGCCTCTCACCATCCTTGTTGCCCTTCTCTGGACATGTTCAAGTGTCTCCATGTCCTTCTTAAACTGAGGGGCCCAGAACTGGACACAGGACTGAAGGTGTAGCCTAACCAGTGCAGAGTACAGGGGTACAATGACTTCCCTGCTCCTGATGGCCACACTATTCTTGATACAGGCCAGGATGCCATTGGCCTTCTTGGTTCTTAAGGGCTGCTACCCAGGGTACTCTCTGAATTAGTTTCTTAAACAAGCTGAAGTTTGCCCTCCAGAAGTTCAAAGTGAGGATTCTGTTATTACTCTTCCTGTTTTCCCTGCTTATTGGAAACTCCACTATCTCATGATCACTGCACCCTAGACAGCCTCCTACCATCACATCTCCCACCAGCCCTTCTCTATTTGAGAACAGCAGGTCAAGCATGGCCTGACCCCTGGTAGGCTGACTTAACACCTTCATCAAGGAGCTGTCCTCCATACACTCTAAGCACCTTCTGGACGGCCGCCTCCCTGCTGAGTTAAGTTCTCAGCAGATGCCTGGCAGGTTAAAGTCACCCACTATTACAAGATCTGATGATCTTGAGACAGCCTCCAGTTGCTTATAGAATATTTCATCAACCTCTTCATCCTGGTTGGGTGGTCTATTACAGACTCCAACCAGGATATCAGTTTTGTTAGCCCTCCCTCTGATTTTAACCCACAGGCTCTCAATCCTCTCAATCTCAAGTTCTGTGGCATCAAGAGATTCCCCAACATGCAGGGCCACTCCTCTTCCTCTTCTCGTCTGTCTCTCCTAAAGAGCTTGCAGCCACCCAGTACAGTACTCCAATTGTGTGAATCATCCCATCATATTCCTGTAATGGCAACTACATCATAGTTTTCCTGGTGAACCAAGACTTCCAGTTCCTCTTGTTTATTACCCATACTGCATGAATTGGTGTGCATGCACTTCAGCTGGCCTGCTGATTTCTCATCTAACTCTGGTTTATGTCCCTCTCTCTCCTCTCCAGAGAGACTGGTTTCCTCAACCGCCCCCTTCAGACCTAGTTTAAAGCCCTCTCAATGAGCCCTGCCAACTCTAGTGCTAGAGCCATCTTGCCCTTTCTAGACAGATTCACCCCATCTAGGTCCAGCAGATCAGCTGCGGTAAAAGTTGCCCCCTGATCAAAGAACCCAAAATTCTGCTTCTGGCACCATTCCCTGAGCCATTTGTTGATAGCATGATTTCTCCTGTTCCTTTCAGTGTACACCCCTGCCACTGAGGGAACTGAGCAGAGCACCACTTGAACTCCTGCCCCATCAATCAATTGTCCAAGGGTCTTGAATTCCTTTTTGATTGTCCTGGTGCCCTTCTTATCAATCTCATCACTTCCAGATTGGATTATCAGTAATAGGTAATAGTTAGAGGCCTGGTGATGTCACTTACCCAGGCCCCAGGTAGGCAGCAGACTTCCCTGTGGGATGGGTCAGGACAACATGTAAGTCCCTCTGTTCCCTTCAGGAGAGAGTCTTCAACAACTACCCTCCTCTTTTTATTTATGGCACTAGTCCTGATGGTTGGTGGAGACTGATTTGTTTTAGGCATCCCCTTAGAAGGTTCCTCTTCTGCTTCCTCATCCACATTGCCCTCAACCTGCAGGGCCTCATACATATTACGCAAGGGCAACGGGGGAGTTGAAGAAGGCCGGGATGAATTCCCCATGCTTCTCCTAACAGGGACCTGTATCCATTCCCCCCAGTTTCCTGGGGTGCCTCCCTCAACAAGGGAGGTCTGTAAAGCCTTCTCCCACATATCTAATTCCCTTTCACATTCCGTTATAGTCCTGAGCCTTGATACTTCATCCTTTAGCTCAGACACCAGATTGAGGAGATAATTCACTTGGTCACACCTCACACAGGTGTTGTCTCCTTCACCCTCCATTCCAAGTGCCAGGCTCCAGCACTCTCTGCAGCTAGCAGCCTGGACACCTGCATGCTTGTGCACCAGCTCTGTCTAGGTACCCACTGCTTTTCTAGTAGCCTTCGGATGAGTTGTTACCATGGCTGAATCTCTTCAGGTAGGTGAGATTAAGTTTGGGGTTTTTATTGTTTGATGTTAAATATATATATTCCACCTTCGTACTATATTTTGCCCAAGCCACCACAGAGTCTTCTGCACTCTCTTAGATGACCTGTCACATGCTGCTAGCTTCAATCAAGTGAGGAGACTAGCTCTCTTGACAAAATGGCATCATACATCTTTGCTGTGGTTAAATTTGCCATGGTTGATGTCACCCTTTCAAGCAGGCATGTTAGAAGATGACCCTGCCAGTCATTGATGTCTGCTGAGGTTCTTCCACCCCAAAAGGCCCCAAAAAGAAACCAAAATAGAGACCTCTCAGCTCAAGCATGCTGGTCCTGGTGCTGGTCCCAAGCAGCAATCCTAACCATAAACCTCTGGCTAAATTCTGCCCCACTGACCTAAACAGTTGAAGCTCTACCCTTCAGTCAGTTCTCAATCCATCTCACTGTCCAATCATCCAATCCACACTTCTTATTCTTGGATGTGAGGATGCCGTGGGAGACAGTGTCAAAACCCTTGCTGAAGTCAAGGTAGACCACATTCACTGCCCTCCCCTCATAAGAGTCTATCAGATTGGTCAGGCTTGACTTACCTGTGGTGAATCCATGCTGACTACTCTTATAACACTCATCCTCAATATGCTTTGAGATGATACCAAGAGAAAACCTATTTCTTCACCTTTTTAGGGATGAAGGTGTGGCTGGCTGTTCTGTAGTTATCCATGTCCTCCTTGTTGTTTTTGAAGTCTGGAGTGACACTGACTTTCAGTCCTCTGACACCTCCCATTCTCTAGGAATTTCAAAGATGATGGAGAGTAGCCTAGCAATAATTTCTCACAGCTCCCTCTGCACTTACAGGTGTATCCCTTTAGGGTCCAAGGACTTGTGGATTTTCAGTTTACTTGATTGTTCTCTAACCTAATTCTGTTCAACCAAGTAAAATTCTTCCTTTCTTCTCACTTTCTGTGCAGTCTTGAAGGTCTGGGATTCCTGAGTTCTGGCCTTAGCAGTAAGTGCCAATGCAAAGAAGGCATTCAGGAACTCTGTCTTCTCTGTATCCTCTGTCATAAGGACACCCACTTCATTCAGCAGAAACCTATGTTTCCTCTAGTCTTTTTTCCTCCAATATTCTTAAGAAGCCTTTTTTGTTGTCTTTGACCTCTTTTGTCAGGTTTAATACTAAGGAGTCCTTAGCTTTCCTCATTGTATCTCTACATGCTCTGACAACAATCTTGTATTTCCCTCAAGTGGTTAGGCCCTTCTTTTTTATTCTATAAACATCCACTTAATTTTGTTCAGTAGTTCCCTGCTCAACTATGTAGGTCTTTTGTCTCCCTTACTTGATTTCTTACTCCTTGGGATGCTCTGTTCTTGAGCTTGGAGGAAAAGATATTTGAGTATTAACCAATGCTCTTGGGCACTGTTATGAAGAGGTTATTAACTATGGATTATCAAATTTGAAATATGAGGCTGGATTTGGCCAATGGGTAATCTTGTCAATGGATAGCTTTAGACTATAGAAAGCATGAAGCTGAAATTATGCCCTCACTTGGCAGGAGCACAAGCATCCCGTGTGATAAACAGCATGTTGCTGTTTACCCCTTAGAAGGCAAATGAGATTGTTTATGCCAGATGGCTGTTACCCTGGTCCTTTTATCCCTCAGCTCTGGGCTGAGTACCCACTCTGAAATGGTGGAAGTGGGGAATGTGGTCAAACATGTTAGGACAATTTTTACAGTATTTGGGGCATAATTTTGGGCATATGGTGCCTTCACCACAGGCATTCCTACCTTCTAGCACCCTATCCCATGGGATTTATCTAAACAACTTCCTTGAAAAGGCAACAGTTAACCCTTCTAAAGTCCAGGGTTGTGATTCTGCTTGTTGCTTTGGGTCTACTGCACATGATTCTGAAGTCCATTGTCACACAGTCACTACAGCCAAGACTGTCCCCAACGTTCATGTCCTCAACTAGTGCCTCCTTATACTCCTGTCCTTATATGCTCCTCCACCACCTGTGTCAAGAAGTTATCATCAACACACTGTAGGAATCTCCTGGATTATATGTGCCTGCCTGCATACCTTTTTGAGCAAATATCAGGGTGGTTGACCTCCATGAGAAGCAGGACCTGTTATTGTGAGGCTGGTTTCAACAGTATGTAGAAGTCTTTGTCAGCCCCCTCATGCTGATCATGTGGCCTGTAACAGACAGCCACAGTGGTGTCTCAGTATTTTTCTGCCCCTTAAATTCTTACCCACAAACTATCAACTCTGGAACAGGTTGCTCAGGGAGGCAGCTGGGGCCCAGTCTCTGGAGATATTCAAAGTGAGGCTTGGCAGGGCTCTGGGCAACCTGATCTAGTTGAGGATGCCCCTGTTTACTGCAGAGTCGGTTAGACTAGATGACCTTTGGAGGTCCCTTCCAACCCAGACTGTTCTATGATTTTATGATTCTATGGTTCTATGTATATAATACTTTGCTGGTCGAATTGTTAGCATTTGAACTGCCTGCTCTCCCTGCAGTTGTGGCCATTTACTTTGCACTTTTGCATAGTGTACAAAATCTAGCAATGAACTTGGTCTGCATACCAGTCCTTGGTATTAACTGGAAATGCCAAGTGTTATCACTAAGAGAAACAGACATTATATGCAAAAAAATGCTGTTAATTTCAGAAAGTGCAGTTACTTAGAAAAGACCAAACTGAAAAGCAAAATCTCCAAAGAGAAATAGTTCTGTTCTAACTCAAATGAGCACATACAAGAATTAGAACAATGAGCACAAATATTCTATGCAGGTAGTTCAAACAAAACAATTTTCCCTGGAACTGGAGCTGTCTTGTGCTTTCTTCAATTCAACTCAATTGAGTATCCCAGTGGCTGGGATTTTATTTAATTAATTTAAAGAATCTGCTGCATTCGGAGGAGACAAAGAAGATGGCTTCTTAAAATTGGATACTGTTGATAAAGTGTGGAAAATTTCTCTTCCTGAAAATAATAACCTACATCTAATGGTAAGAAATCATCACCAAATTCCATTATATTTGTGGGCTTGACATGTGGTTCTTATTAAATGTAGAAACAAAGCCACTTTATACATCATAATGTTCACATTACAAATTCACTGAGTATAGTGGTGCTGCAAGTGTGCATGCAATTTTTCTGAACTTATGAAATATATTTCTGACACTTCATGTATTGATGTATGCATGCGCAATATTGTCCCAGTGCAGTACAGGCGACTTAACTGATGTCTGTAAGATTTGATTTATTACAAGTAAATATGATTGCCTTCATAATCTGATTTTATTATGTTCGGGGCTCTCGCAGGTAAACTTTTAGTAGAAGAAAGAAGACCAGTTTTATTAAACCATTCTATTTCTGCAAACTAAATAATTTCTTGAGGGAAAAAAAAAGTCAAGAAGGAGAGGGATATTTTTTGTGTGTGCCAGACATCATTCCCTTACATGAATAATCTGGAATACTGAAAGTTACTTTCTGTCTCTATTTGACATGAAGGCAGAGAAATAACCTGTCCATGTCATTGAACATCTGCAGGACCAAGGCAAATGATGCCACTTAAACTTCTGTTTAATACTTTAACCTGAAAAGCAACAACAGTGTGAGAAGAGAGATTTTAGAGATTTAGAGATTTTAGAGAGCTGGCTTCTTTATTTTCCTGCTTCCATGAAAAAGAAAAAAAAGGAAAAGGAAAAGGAAAAGGAAAAGGAAAAGGAAAAGGAAAAGGAAAGGAAAAGGAAAAGAAAGAGAAAGAGAAAGAGAAAGAGAAAGAGAAAGAGAAAGAAGAGAAAGAGAAAGAGAAAGAGAAAGAGAAAGGAAAAGGAAAACAAAAAGAAAAAGGAAAAGGAAAACAAAAAGAAAAAGGAAAAAAGAAAAAGAAAGAAAAAGAAAAAGAAAAAGAAAAAGAAAAGGAAAAGAAAAGAAAAAGAAAAAGAAAAAGAAAAAGAAAAAGAAAAAGAAAAAGAAAAAGAAAAAGAAAAAGAAAAAGAAAAAGAAAAATTGCACTTTGCTTTCTTTGAAACGAACTGTAGCTTCTGTTACACCTGATTATTTGTCCATAAACTTCTTTTCAAATTGGCACAAATGGTTGGTTGAAACACTACCTACAATCCTTCAAAATCTACTTAGTCAAGCTGATGACACTTTTATGGCACTTCTTGGAACTGTTATTAGCTTCTAAAGGAAATTAAGCAGTCTTTAAATGAAGAAAATTCAGGTTGTCAAAATAAGATCAGAGGCATGGGGTTTTTTAAATGAAAAAGGAACTTCTGTTTTGTTTTGTTTTATTGCAGATGCGGGTGGTAGAATAGGCAATCTGAGAGTACAACAGCAAAAGAGCACAAAGAGTAAAACTTTATAGTGGTGTAGGTTAATTTTTTTCCTATACCTCAATATGCAACTTAGTGGATACTGCTGTTCAGAATCATAGAATCACTGAAGATACCTGGGTGGAAGAGACTTCAAAGATCATCCAGTTCAACCTTCAACCCAGTACTGAAGTGTCAATGATAAGCTACACCCCTAAGTGTCAGGTTCACACAACGCCTGAACTCCTCCAGGGATGGTGACTCCGCCACTGCCCTGGACAGACCATTCCAATGATTGATAGCCATTTCAGTGAAAAAAGTATTTCTTAATATCCAGCCTCAACCTCCCCTGGTGCACCTTGTAAACATTTCCTCTTACTTTGTTGCTTGTCATCAAGGAAAATAGGCTGGCTCCCTCATTTGTTCAACTTCCCTTCAGGTAGTTGCAGAGAGCAAAAAGGTTTCCACTCAGCCTCCTCTTCTCTAGATTAAACAATCCCATCCCTCTCAGATGTTCCTTGTAGCTCGTGTACTCCTGGATTATGGGAGTTGCTTTCTGCTCCCCATCGCTGCCTTCCAATTCCAGGGGTCGATCCTTCAAGGAGCAACTGGTGTCAACGACAAATACTGAGGCAAAATACCAACAGCCTTCAGGATTGCTTCCTCTGCTGTGTTGTATCCTGGCCTGCATCAGGAACAGTGTGGCCAGCAGGAGCAGGGAGGTCATTCTGCCCCTGTACACTGCACTGGTTAGGCCACACCTTGAGTCCTGTGTCCAGTTCTGGGCCCCTCAGTTTAAGAAGGATGTTGTCTTGCTGGAATGTATCCAGAGAAGGGCAACGAAATTGGTGAGGGGGTTGGAGCACAAGCCCTATGAAGAGAGGCTGAGGGAGCTGGGGTTGCTTAGCCTGGAGAAGAGGAGACTCAGGGGTGACCTTCTTGCTCTCTCCAACTACCTGAAGGGAGGTTGTAGCCAGGCAGAGATTGGTCTCTTGTCCCAGGCAACCAGCACCAGAACAAGAGGACACAGTCTCAGGCTGCGCCAGGGGAGGTTTAGACTGGATGTTAGCAAGAAGTTCTATAAAGAGAGAGTGATTGCCCATTGGAATGGGCTGCCCATAGAGGTGGTGGAGTCACCTTCATTGGAGGTGTTCAGGAGGAGACTTGATGGGGTGCTTGGTGCCATGGTTTAGATGTTTGGGTGGGTTGCATTGGTTGATAGGTTGGACACGACGATCTTGAGGGTCTCTCTCATCCTGGTGTATTGTATTGTATTGTATTGCATTGTATTGTATTGTATTGTATTGTATTGTATTGTATTGTATTGTATTGTATTTCCAGCAGATATCTGGTAGGTTGAAGTCCACCATTGATTCTGAGACCATCCACAGACACCTGTAAAACACTTCAGCAACCTCCTCATCTTGACTGGGTAATTTATAGCAGATCCTCATCATAACATCTGCTTTCTTGGCCTTTTCCATGATCATCATCATGCTTGAGGCAGTCAAGACCATCTCTTACATACATGGCCACCCCACTGACTCCCTTTCTGGGTCTGTGCCTCCTAAAGAGCCTAGAACAGCCCAACATAGCACTTCAGATATGGGATTCAGCCCACAATATTCCCATCAGGGCAATAATATTGTAGTTGTTCTGCTGCATGATAGCTTTGGGCTCTTCTTGGTTGTTCCTCATGCTCCATAGACCAGCAGAGATACACTTCAGTTGCGGCACCTTTTTGCAGGGTAGTGGTCTGCTCCCTGCTTTATCTCTCCCAGGCACTACCATGTGTTCTGCCTTGTCAGTGGTTCTTGAATCTTTCTTGTCACATGGCCCACTGTCCCTTACCTCCCCTCAGATATCAGTGGAGTCATCACAGTATCCTACAAGTGTTCCGGTTTGTCTCTAGCAAGCCTGGTTCTTCCCCTTTCTCCCTTCCAATCCAGTTTAAAGCCCTGTCAATGAGTCTGGTCTTTTGGAAGAGATGTACCTCATCTACCAACATCAAATCTGGCATCATGTCAATCAGCCTATGATCAAAACATCCAAAATCCTGCTGGTGGCACCAGGCTCAAAGCCAAGGATTTATCTGGTGGGTCTTTCTCAGTCTAAGTGGGTTGGTCCCCACTCTTGTGGGGATGGAGGACAATACTACCAGTGCTTCCACTCCCTTGACCAGTTGACCCAGGGCCAAGAAGTTCCTCTTGAGAGCCATCATTCTTCTTTTTTGTAGTTCATCATTTCCTAACTGGAATGTCATTAGTGGATAATTGTCACTGTATAGGGGTCGGGGTAAGGATAAGGTGATGGTCTATGTGACAAGAATCAAACACAAGCAGAGCACATAGAAGGCCAAAAAGCAAACAATGTTTATTCCAGCACACAACTCATATATTGTATGTAGTGTTAGTGTGGCTGCCTGCAATTGGTTAAGGAACTTTTCTCAAGACTGTCATGGGTCAGCGATAGCATTGCTATAGTTACTTGTTAAGCTAGTCCAGGTGGCCTCCCATCTTATCTTGCAGTTTCTCATTCCCACTCAGTCTGTCCGGGGAGTTTCCAGATTCTCATGGGAGCACAGCAATGTTTTCTCACCAGGGCTCTTCCGAGGGTTCACAGATACATCACAGTCCCCCACAGATAATAATCTGTGAGTCACACCAGGGTAGGAAGCTTTCCTGCCACATTCTTAACTCAGGCCCCAGGAGGGCAGCACACTTTCAGCAGATGAGGATCAGGTCTATGTATTGATCTTTCCATCCGCTTTAGAAAGGAGTCACCTATAATGATTACTCTTCTCTTCCCCACCCCCAGCCCCCTTTTTATTTTTTCTTTTCATAGAAGCTGTATTGATGTTAGGCTTGGGCTTCCTTAATCTTGGGAATACTTTTAAGTAAGTACTTGTGTGGTGGTTTGAGCCTTAACTGGAAGTTAAGAGCTCATGTGGGGGCAAGGCTGAGAATCTCTCCCCCACTCTCTCCCCCTCCTCCCTCCCAACAGAGAGGGGAAAAAAGGAAGGAGCTAATCCACCAAACAATAATTTGGAGTCGGCTTGGAAGTAGAAGTAAAGAGTTGTCTTTAAGCAATATATATATATGTAACAATAACAGGAAACAGGTTCACAAGGGCAAGGAACAAGGATGGATGGGAGTGGGACAAAAACAAGAGAATAATACAAAACCAGCCTTTCTCTGAGGAAGTGCGGAGGCAGCAGGGAGAAGGATCAGGTCCGACCACGTGGCAGAGGAGCAGGAGGGCAGCTGCAGTAGCTCTCATCCAGCAGAGGCAGGAGGCAGAAAAGCAGCGGCCAACAGCTACGATGTCCTGCTTTTTATACCCTAGCTGGGCAGGGAGGGGGTTGTGGAACAGACTCAGCTTCCCAGGCGAAAAATACCCTGCACGGAGTGAAAAGTACCTGCAAGCCCTCCACCCTGCTTTGTTCTTTTGTTCTCAGAAAAGGGTGTTAACCCACCACAACTTGCAAAAAGATAATTTTTTTCTCACATTTTGGTCACTGCTGCATTCATGGCCATTTATGTCCAGCCTGTTTCCAGCTGATGCATCTGTCTCAGATTTAACATAACTATTGGCATTGTCTTTTGCTGTTCTTTAAGTGGAAAAGGTGCTAACTATGCCTCTCCCACTAAATCAGGAACAAAGTCCAAAGTTTGTTTCATCATGAGATGATTGCATGTGGTATTTTTCAAGAAGTTATTCTTGCACCACCATAAATCCATGCAAGAGACTAAATCTTGTCTCTCTTCATGTGAATCAACAAAGATAAAATCAGCTCTGCTCCTCACCGAGAAGATAGCTGATGTGTATTGGGCAGACCTGCTGGATAACAACTCTCTGGAATGTGCATAGACGAGATCATCTCTACCCATCAGCTACCCCAAAAAGGGAGGATGGTGAAAAGGAGAATGGATTCACCACTTGGACATATACCTGAAAAAGTGTATAAAAGATCTGAGCAATACCTGCTCAGGAGAAGAAAAATACCTGATCAATGCCATCTCTGGAGAAGAAAAACAGAGAACATACAAGGACAGAGACAGGAGAAAAGACATCACCATGTAGTCTGGAAACAGCAGACCAGGAGGAACCCTCTCTCTGTGTCCCAAGTTCCACCTGCTGCAACTCATGAAGCTGAAGAGGCTGCTCAGAGAAGGACTTGGACTTGGACTTTGGGATCTCTGTCTCTCTTCCTCCAGTGGAAGACAGCACAGCCAACAAGGATGACATCTCCTCCACACCAAAGTGACAACACCCTTTCTCCACAGACCCAAACCATCTTGCTGGGGGGGAGGGGGTAATATAATTACTTTCCTCTTCTCTCTCCCTCTTGTCCCTCTTCTCCCTCTCTCCATTTCTGCCCCCCCCCCCCCCCCCCCCCCCCCCCCCCCCCCCCCCCCCTTCCTCTGTTCCGTCCACTTCCGAGGGCTGTTGATGTTTTGGCCTTGCCAGTGCCTCTGATTTCATGACACAGGAATATTCAAAAGAACTGAGTCTCTTTCCCTCTCCAGACCGAGACAGTCCAGAATCACTTCCAGAGAATGAAAAGATGTAAACCCCCAGATGTATAAATCTAAAGAGGAAAAATTCCATCATATCCAGGGGACACATGAACTCATTCCAATAGCTCTAAGAAATGGACTAGGAAAAGCAACACATTACTAATGTGTGTGTGTGTTTACTTGTGTGAAAAACATATTTGAACCCTACCAGTGGGAAATAAAATCTTTTTATTTCTTCAATAGTATTAATTTCTGCAGCAAAAAGTAACAAATAATTTAGCTACTCAGTAGATGTAAGTCTCTGTTATGGTATAAATAAAATATGTGATGGTGGTCACTGTAATGGAATTTTGTTTTCATCCAGTAGAGATGACTGTACAGGATCCATTAGTGGCTTTGTTTTGCTCTGCCACCTTTGAGTTATGCAGCCATTCCTAACTCATGAAAATGAAGAATGCTGTTCTTCCTGTCATCAGAAACCTGATACTATGAATACATACAATGCAGAATATATTAATGTGTATAGTATTGGCTCATCTGTAGGACTTCAGGTAAATGTGAACCTATACAGTATGTTCATAAATTGGTCTTAATGTGAGGCTATATATCCATAATTACATAAGTATGAGGGCACCATTTCTAGTAAATGAATAAATAATTTTAACTGAAGATATGTTGACAGATGTATTTTTACACAATACTCATCCAGCATGTACTTGCAAATACATGAACAAAGACAACTTTCTGTTCTAAACACTTCAATTGAAAACTTGGAATGTCACATAATGTAAATGACACACAGTCATAACACATTATTATCATTTATATTACTTCATTTCATGACACAATAAATTGAAAGTAAAATGCCAATAGCATTGTGGATCTCTCTCTCTCTTTTTTTTTTCCCATTCCTCTCTCTCCAAATTTTTTGGTAAATAGAATCCTGGCTAGCATTTGAAAGACTTCATAATTTCCTCATTTGGCAATTTTTTGTGAATTAAAAGGCTGTGTGATAGAACATTTTCTAATATCAAAGCCAAACGGTTTGAATAGAAATAAAACTATTCTATGCAAGTTACTTCTTTCGTATTACTCCAATACTTCTTATGTGCACTAAATTCACTTTAAAGAGAAGAATCCATGGGAATTACAATCAAGATCTTAAGGCAAGTTTTTGTGCTTGGGTTTTTGTTTGTCGGGTTTGTTTGGTTGTGTTTTTTTGCTTATTTGTTTTGTTTTAATTTCTCAACAAAATATTCAGCCCATTCATAACACTGGAACACAGCAAATATTTGATAGGATAGTCTTCAGGATTATGTGAGAAGTTCCAGATGCTGTAATATAGGGTTTTTTTTTAAATGTGGCAATGTCCTACATACACTTTCACAAGTCTGCTTTTTGTCAAAGGTTTTACTCTCAGTCATCACACAGGCTATCATAAACTCCAAAAATCCATCAGGTAAGGAAGATTACAGTGCTGAAAATTAAGGGAGTGAAAATCAGCAAATTCTTTGCCAGTTGTATATGAAAGAAGGAGAGAGAGCTCCTCGCCTTTATCTGCAATTTAGTTCAGTGATATAAAGCTGGGGAATCTTGTGATTTCCTGTGTTTTTGATAGACTATGTGACAGAAGGGGTTACAGGTGTGCCCAAAGATAGCTCAATGTGCTCACCACAGCATTTTCGTTACATTCATTGATGCCTTGTATGGTTTGATGGAAAATGGGGAAGTTGTGTTGACCACTCTGTTTACAGCAGTAGTGCACACACTGGGAATTAACGTTTCAGGAAAACGGCAAAAAAAGGATGACTTTCTCAGTTAAGGGGAAATTTCTACTCATTTCCTTAAAGAAGATTCCTCTAAGTAATATAATAAGACTCTGTTCCCATCTGTGGTGGGGTGAGAAATTTCCCTCCCCACATACAAAGAAAGAAACCGCAGCTAGCTCAGTCAGGAAAGCAGATGAAAGCTATATTTAGAGGCATAAATGGAATGCAATGAATATGTACACAAATATACAATAGTTACAATATATGCAGAAATACACAGCAATGAACGTAATGCAGACAAGCCTTTCCCCTCCAGCTGGCCGGGGGGTTCCCTGAACCCCCCTCTCTCCCTCCCCACCTCCCCTTTTTTCCCAAAAAGGCTTAGAGAGAGAGAGAAAGGCAATTAAGGAAGAAAAATTCTGTTAGCTCAAAAGCGCATGCAAGAATTAGTTTTCTTATCTGGTTAGCTCTGTTAACTCAAGGCCGTTCCTGCTTCAGAAAGAGAGAAGCCATCCAGCCCTCAGGACAGAGAAGCACAGATTGAACACAGCCTAAACCCAGACCAGAATGAACTAACAGAACCCAAACTTAGAATTGCAATCTACAATCTACCAATGAAATTAGTTTAGACTATCTTGGTTTTGTTTAAATATCAAAAACATTCAGCCAGAGTGTTCAGCAACTGTCTCTTTCTTAAAGGCATAGCCTAAACCGGTCACAATCCAACTCTTCTGAAAAATTTCATTGGCTGTTCATACTGTCCATCCAATCTAAAACAATATCTACAATTTGCAAGTAAGTTCATAGTCCATTCCGGCTATCCTCAGGTGTAGATAATTCAGAAGTCCAATGAAATCAGGAAACAAGAAAAATGGAAAACAGTTTGTCTCTTCACAGACGAAGCAAAGAAAAGGGAAACAGGGAAACAGGGGAACAGGGATTCTCAGTTGATTCAGGGCTCTCAGGGTTCTCAGCGTTCGTGCACCGTGGATTCCTCATGGATTCTTCCTTTGGGTGCGATGTAGCTGTACAACACTCTGAAATTAAACTCTTTCAGCTAAGGTTAAATTTCTTTGTGGAATACACTGAATTTCACCATTCTCTTGCATTACCCAATAAGTGTGACCAGGACCTTCAGCTGAAACCACCTCTTGGACAGGTTTAGCCTCTCCTGAGGGAGAAAATACCCAAACAGTTTTCCCTAACAGATTCTTTTCTCTAACAACAGGAACTCTATCACCTTCTACTTTCTGTAGCAGATCTGAATGTGCAGGTCCAGCTCGGTTCACTGAACCTCTACTATTTACCAGCCAGGTTGCTTGTGCTAAATGTTTTTCCCAGTTTTTCAAAGATCCACCCCCCATGGCTTTAAGAGTGGTCTTCAACAAACTGTTGTAGCGTTCAATCTTCCCTGCAGCTGGTGTATAGTAGGGAATGTGGAATATCCACTCAATGCCGTGCTCTTTGGCCCAGCTCTTTACAAGGTTGCTTTTGAAATGAGTTCCGTTGTCTGACTCAATCCTCTCTGGAGTTCCATGTCGCCACAGGATTTGTTTCTCCAGACCAAGAATGGTGTTGCGTGCAGTTGCATGTGGAACAGGATAAGTTTCCAACCATCCAGTGTTTACCTCTACCATAATAAGCACATACTGCTTACCAGAACGAGAACGTGGTAGAGTGATGTAGTCAATCTGCCAAGCTTCACCATACTTGTACTTGGACCATCTGTCACCATACCATAAGGGCTTAATTTGCTTTGCCTGCTTAATAGCAGCACAAATGTCACAGTCATGGATGACTTGTGTGATAGCATCCATGGAAATGTCTATGGATCTGTCACGAGCCCACTGGTAGGTTGCATCTCTGCCTTGATGTCCTGACGAATCGTGAGCCCACCAAGCTAAGAATATCTCACCTGGGTGTTTCCAGTCGAGATCAAGATCAGAGTCCATGTCTACTTGAGAAACTCTTGCAGCTAGATCTGCCTGATGGTTGTGTTGCTGTTCCTCAGTAGCTTTGCTCTTAGGGATGTGAGCATCAATGTGTCTCACCTTCACTGGAATTCTCTTGATTCGATCAGCAATGTCCTGCCATAGATCAGCTGCCCAAATAGGCTTTCCTTTTCTCTGCCAACCATTTCTTCTCCAGTCCTTTAGCCAACCCCACAAAGCATTGGCTACCATCCATGAGTTGGTGTAGAGATAAAGCTTTGGCCATCTCTCACGTTCAGCTACGTCGAGAGCTAGCTGGACAACTTTTACCTCTGCAAATTGACTGGATTCTCCTTCTCCATCCTTTGCCTCTGCAGCTCGGTGTGTTGGACTCCACACTGCAGACTTCCACCTTCGCTTGTTCCTGACAAGACGACAGGAACCGTCTGTGAACAAAGCATATTTCTTTTCATCATCAGTAAGGTCATTGTAAGGAGGAGCTTCCTCAGCACGAGTTACTCTCTCCGCTGGAGGTTTTGTACAGTTGGTACCTTCAGGCCAACTTGAGATCACCTCCACCAGACCAGGTCTTTCAAAATTTCCCTTTCGAGCTCTCTGTGTTATCAGAGCCATCCACTTAGACCAGGTAGAGTTTGTTGCATGATGTGGTGTGGAACCTTTGCCTTTGAACATCCAATTCAAAACTGGTAATCTGGGAGCTAAGAGAAGTTGTGATTCAGTTCCAATCACTTCAGAAGCTGCTTTTACTCCTTCATAGGCAGCTAGAATCTCTTTCTCTGTTGGAGTATAATTAGCCTCTGAACCTCTGTAACCTCGACTCCAGAAACCAAGAGGTCGTCCACGTGTCTCACCTGGAGCTCTTTGCCACAAGCACCAGGTTGGACCATTGTCACTTGCAGCCGTGTACAAAATGTTCTTAATGTCTGGACCATCTCGGACAGGTCCCAGACCCATTGCTTGAACTACCTCTTGCCTTATCTGGTCAAAAGCTGCTTGTTGTTCAGGTCCCCAGTGGAAATTATTTCTCTTTTGAGTCACATCGTACAGAGGTTTCACAATCTGACTGTATCCAGGAATGTGCAGTCTCCAAAATCCCACTCTCCCCAAGAAACGTAGAGTTTCTTGCTTGTTCATGGGATTGGCCATGGTAGAGACTCTATTTACCACATCCACTGGAATGTGTCGGTGTCCATCCTGCCACCGCACTCCCAGAAACTGGATCTCTCTGGCAGCTCCTTTCACCTTGTCTTGCTTGATGGCAAAACCTGCATTCAGAAGAATGTCAATGATTTTGTTACCTTTCTCGAAGACTTCTTCAGGAGTTTTACCCCAGGCGATGATATCATCGATGAACTGGATGTGTTCTGGAGCACCACCTTTCTCCAGAGCATCATGGATCACTGCATGACAGATGCTGGAACTGTGGATCCAGCCCACTGGCAATCTGTTGAAAGTGTACTGGATTCCTCTCCAGGTGAAAGCAAACTGAGGCCTGCATTCCTCTGCTATAGGAATAGAGAAGAAGGCATTAGCAATGTCTATGGCAGCATACCATTTGGCCTCTTTGGATTCCAGCTCATACTGGAGTTCCATCATGGCTGGTACTGCTGCACTCATAGGTGGACTTACTTCATTCAGAGCTCGGTAGTCGACTGTCAGATGCCAGTCTCCATTCTGCTTTCGCACAGGCCACACTGGACTGTTGAAAGGTGAATAAGTTTTGCTGATGACTTTCTGACTCTCCAACTGATGAATAAGATTCTGAATGGGTAACAAAGAGTCATGGTTGGTTCTGTGTTGCCTGTGATGCACAGTCTGAGAAGCAACCGGCAATTTAATGTCCTGAATCTTGTGTTGTCCCATAACTGCAGATTCATCAGAAAGCTTGGTCTAACAGACAGCTTCAGCTTTTGTCCATCAACTTCTACAGATGCTACTCCAAAAGCCCATTTGTAACCTTTAGGGTCTTTGAAACGCCCTTCTCTCAGAAAATCAATTCCCAAAATACAAGGTGCGTCAGGTCCGGTCACAACTGTATGCTTCCTCCACTGTTTACCAGTTAAACTTATATCAACCTCCACCTTAGTTAACTCTTGAGATCCACCAGTGACTCCCAAAATAGTTATAGCCTCTGATCCCTGGTAATTTGATGGCATTATGGTGCACTGAGCCCCTCTGTCAACCAAGGCCCTGTACTTCTGAAACTGTGAAGTGCCAGGCCACTGGATGTACACATCCCAATAGATTCGGTTATCTCTGTTACCCCTCTCCTCCCCCTGGCGGGAGGCAGGGCACCCCTAGTTATGGGGAACATGCCCACATGTGCAATGAGCACATGGTGCAGTGTTAGAACTGGAGCCACTGTTGGAGCTATTAGAGTTGTCCTGAGAAACTGTGGAAGTAACAGCTACCCTTCTGGTATTGATACCTCGGATTCTGCCACTTTGCAGTTCCCTCAGTCTCCTGAAAAGATTAGCAGTTGGTTGACCATCCCATCAGTTCATGTTCTCACCAAACTGATCACGCAGAGTTATCCAGATACTTCCACGTGACTGCCTTGGTGGTCTGTTTTGGTTGGATCTGTTTTGGAATGACCTGTTTTGGAATGACCTGTTTTGGAATGACATCCTTGGAGGACGTCTATTCCTCACAGAGGAAACCTGTATCCATCTGGAGGAAGAATTGGAATTATCTCTCTGTGTCAATTGGGATATGGTATTTTTAAATTCATCCTTCATCTCTTTCATGCAATTCTCAATTTTTCCAGACAGAGTTTCAATGGCTGAAACCAAAGAAACACATGTCATGCTATCCTCCAGTTGTCTCATTTGATCAGTGAATTGGCCAACTGTGGGAGAAGCTCCACCACAATTTCTTGACACAATTCTGCTTGCCAGAATATTTGCATAATGAGAAGGAGCAAGTTTGATGAGCTTTTTAGCAAGACCAGTTCCTACAGGAATTTCATCAGGATTCAGAGTCTCATGCCCACCATAGAATACCTCTCTAACAGCAAATTCTCTCAGACGCTTAATTCCCTCCTCTATGGTAGTCCAGGTCTTAGGATTCCATGGAAGATCATCTCGGGAAGGATATCTCATGAGAGTTGTCATTAAAAGGTGTATCCACAGAGTAACCTTACCGAGAGTCTGGCCTAGATGTCTATCTATTCTATTATCCTTTGAGAGAGTTCCTAGTTGAGCTGCTGACTTGTCTCCAACCATTAGAGCTGGAGCACCTGTATCATAACATCTACCAAGCCAAGCTAGAATTGGCTCCTTATCTGCTCTGATGTAATCTTTACGCACATTCCTTAGCTCTTCTCTTGGGGAAGAACAGTCTAGAATATCATCTGTCTCCTCCTCTTCCTGTGCCTCCTCTTCCTGAACTTGTTGCCCCATTAATCTTATTGTCACTCTCCTAAGAATCTCTTTAAGGTCAAGAGTACCACCTCTAGTTGTTCTGCTATCAGCAATTTGCCCTGCATCTCCATCCAGTGATGATCTCAATAACTCAGCTATATCTTTAAGACAAACCTTCTCCTCCTCCTCAGCAGGGTCTCTTAAAGCAGAAGTTCCCTCACCAGCATCAGCTTCTGAATCAGCTTTGGTCTTTCCACTTCTCGTCTTTAAAACAGCTACCTGCTTAACTGGAGCTGTGTTTGAATTTACAGCTGGCTTAACAGAAGCTGACAGGTTCTGAGACAGATCAGCTGCTGTGGAGGACACTTCTGCTCCTGCTGAAGAAGAAGGAGGAAATGGCTTTGCCTTGCTAATGGCTGCCGAGGACGTGGGAGCCACCATGTTAGGCGCTGCCGCTGCCTCTGGCTGATTGCCAGAACCACCAACAGCACTGTTCAGAGCAGCCTTTCCAATGGACTTTTAAGCTTTAACTGATACAGATCCTCCATTCTTCTCATCACTAGATATTTCTGGGGTCGAGTTAGAGCCGTTCTTTCTCCTCTTGGGTCTATGCCTAATTACAAAACAGGCCTTAGCCACTTTTCTCTCCCGGTACAGAGCATATAACAAGTATGCATTGCTTATCACCAACAGCAGGATTGCACACATCAAATAAATCACCTTTGGATCCCAGACATCACTTAAAATGACCCTTTCACCTACTGGGATCTTAAACTCCTTTATCTCTATGGGCAGAGTGGTTGAGGTCACATTCCTGTATCTATTAAGCCAAAAGAATCCCAGGCACCGGTCATAGAGAAGCTGAATCTTATACTTCAACCATAAATACAATTTATACATCAAGTATCTGCCTAAGCGATCGAAAATCAATCCCAGGAAGTACTTGTAGACCAGTACCGAACAAATTGAAAAGACCAAACGCTCTAAAAGCCAAAACAGTTTCATCTTTGCAACTCCAACTTGAGCAGACAACAAATCAAGGAACTCTTGCTCTGCTTCTGGACAGCAACTATCCACAAGCCGCGCGTTGGGCCGTCAATTAAAATATGTGGTGGGGTGAGAAAGAAACCACAGCTAGCTCAGTCAGAAAAGCAGATGAAAGCTATATTTACAGGCATAAATGGAATGCAATGAATATGTACACAAATATACAATAGTTACAATATATGCAGAAATACACAGCAATGAACGTAATGCAGAAAAGCCTTTCCCCTCCAGCCAGCCAGGGGGGTTCCCTGAACCCCCCTCTCTCCCTCCCCACCTCCCCTTTTTTCCCAAAAAGGCTTAGAGAGAGAGAGAAAGGCAATTAAGGAAGAAAAATTCTGTTAGCTCAAAAGCGCATGCAAGAATTAGTTTTCTTATCTGGTTAGCTCTGTCAACACAAGGCCGTTCCTGCTTCAGAAAGAGAGAAGCCATCCAGCCCACAGGACAGAGAAGCACAGATTGAACACAGCCTAAACCCAGACCAGACTGAACTAACAGAACCCAAACTTAGAATTGCAATCTACAATCTACCAATGAAATTAGTTTAGACTATCTTGGTTTTGTTTAAATATCAAAAACATTCAGCCAGAGTGTTCAGCAACTGTCTCTTTCTTAAAGGCATAGCCTAAACCGGTCACACCATCCTTGCAAAAGTCAAGAAAAATGAGCTCAGATAGAAGAGTCTGATCTATATCATCTTGCCCCAGATGTTTTTGTGCAGCTTGATGATTTCCCTCTCTTCATCATTTTCATTGAAAGCTTTTTGGTTCAGATGGCTTTGTGTTGTTATAATAACTCTCTGAAATCACCATGATCTCTGTCTACAGCTAGGCTTGCAAACCAAAACTGAATAAAGCTGAGAAAAGAATAGAAAAATTTTCAGAATGTCTGTAAGAAGAACCCGATTTGAATATCATATGATTGCAACTACGTTAAAGATTTTTGAAGAGGCTACCAGCATTGAAGGCTATGTTCTTACCCATCAACACAGGCACATTTTACAGAAAAGTTATATTACAAAATTACTTGCATTACTTTGCTGTAAAATATTGTACATCTCCTACAGGTAACCTTATTCTGTAATATAGAGAGTGCTTTAAAAAAAGACAGGAATTATAAGACTGTAAGTAGTAAAATCACCCATTGTTCTTTGTATTGTAAGACCTTCAAGGTCATGTGTGTCTAACAGTACAGTGGGTTGAAATTTCCCCCTGTGGTGGGCTGAAAATTCCCCTCTACATTAAATTTGCCAGACCAGCTAAGTTGGAAGGAAATGAAAGCTGTATTTACAAGCAAAACTACAATCTACAATGGCATGCAGTGAATACATAAAAAATATACAGCATTTACAATATTGACAGGTATTTACAACACAAGGACCCTCCTGGCCAAAGACCAGGAGAAGCTAATAGCTTCTTGCTGCCTGGCCCCTCCCTACCCCCATGTACATAAAAGGGACAAGAGAAAGGAGCAGAGAGACCTTAGATGTAGCCAAAACAATGCAGCTAAATTCAAGCAGAAGTGAGTTAGCATCTTTCCCAGAGCGAGAAGAGAGAAAAATTCTTTACTATCTGATTGCTGTGAATGACCTGTCTGATGGGTTAGGTCTGCCTACTGATAGCACACCTGGCACTCACATTAATGTCACCAGGGTGTGAGCCAGGGGCAGCTGTGATTAACTGAATAAAAGACACTGAGCTTTAGCAGCTCAGACAGAGAGAATAACACAGAGAGGGAAAAAGTCTGAGAGAGAAAAAACATCATCATGAACATCCAGCCTGGAAGAAGCCCAGGAATGTCTCCACCACCACCAGCAAAGCCATGCCTTAAGTTTTGTTTGCTGTAAGAACTCATGAAGAAGAGAAAAGACATGTTTACTGAAGACACAGTGTGCTGGAGGCTGCTCAGATCTCTTCCTCTCCTCTTCCAGTGGAGGACAGCACAAGCCAGCAAGGATGACATATCCTCCAAGCCAAAGCAGCAGCACTCTTCCTCAGATCTAAATCATACTGGGGGGGATGGTGGCAGTATAATTCCTTTTCTGCTCTCTCTCTTTCTCCATTTCCTCTCTCACTCCCTTCCTCTGTTTTGTTCCCTTGATTCTGCTAATAAACAGCCTTGCTTTCATATTTGGCCTCATTTGTGCCTTCAACTTCACAGCACAGGAATGCTCAAAAAGAACTGAGTCTCTCTCCCCCTCCAGACCAAGACAAAATGATGGTCATGAAAATGATTGGGAAGTCGGAGCACCTTTGTTACAAAGACAGGCTGAGGAAGATGGGGTTGTCCAGCCTGAAAAAGAGGAGGCTTCAGGGAGACCTAATAGCAGCCTTCCAGTACTTGAAGGGGGCCTACAAGAAGGATGGCGAGAGTAGCAATAGGAAGAGGGGCAATGGTTTCAAACTAGAGAAGAACAGGTTTAGATTGGATGTTCGGAACAAGTTCTTTACTACGAGAGTAGTGGACCTCTGGAACAGGTTGCTCAGGGAGGCACGTGGGGCCCAGTCTCTGGAGATATTCACAGTGAGGCTCAGCAGGGCTTTGGGCAACCTGATCTGGTTGAGGATGCCTCTGTTTACTGCAAAGTCGGTTAGACTAGATGACCTTTGGAGGTCTATGATTCTATGATTCTATGTATATGGGATTCTATGATTCTATGGTTCTTTGTATATGTAATATAATTCTTTGCAACAGGCAAATTCTACAAAACTCTGTATGCTCTGATATAATAATTGCATTGGTAATGAGTGATCTGTGAGTAAGCATCAATTCCTATAAAATGATATAATTTGATCATTCTGAACATTGCTTTGATAGCTTCAATAAAATTGAGGAATATACAAAGAATATATTGTCATGGACCAGATCTATTTCCTGACGCTTTTGAAATGGTCAAGGGAGAGGGAGCCCAAGTATTGTTGTCTTCTATCCTCCCTGTTGACGGGACTAATCCAGAAAGAATGAGGACTTACCTGCTTCACTCTCTGCTTTGAGACTTTGCTTCAGTCCTTACACCTAACACTGAACTCCCCTACATACTCCAGATCCTGGAGGAAGGAGAGGAAGCCTGGAGGAGGGAGCGCTCTCCACTAGTCAGTGATGACTGGGTTGAGGATCAGTTACAGGAATGGAATAATCACAAGTCCATGGGCCCCAAGGAGATGTACCCATGTCTGCTGAGAGATCTGGTTGACGGTTTTGCTCACCACTCTCCATCATTTTTGCCAAATCATGGCAGACAGGAGAGGTGACTGAGGACTGGAAGAAAGCCAATGTCACTCCAGTCTTCAAAAAGGGCAAGAAAGAGGTTCCAGGGAACTATTGACCAGTCAACCTCACCTCCATCACAGCACTGCCTTAAGAAGAGAGGCTGAGGGACTTGGGGCTTTTTAGTGTGGAAAAGAGAAGACTTAGAGGGGACTTAATAAATATCTAAATATCTGACGGCTGGGTGTCAGTAGGGAGGGGACAGGCTCTTCTCACATGCTTCCCGTCATAGGACAAGGAGCAATGTAGCACAGGAGGTTCCACTTCAACACAAGGGGAAACTCCTTTACTGTAAGGCTCACAGATCACTGGAACAGGTTCCCCAGAGAGGTTGTGGAGTCTCCTTCTCTGGAGACTTTCAAGACCCATCTGGATGCGTTCCTCTGTGGCCTGAGCTAGACTGTATGGTCCTGCTCTGGCAGGGGCTTGGACTCTATGATCTCTTTGGGTCCTTTCTAGCCCCTGTGAAATGCCATCCACATTTTTTTCTCTCAACTATTACTGGGCTGCCTGGAGTGTGTATATATATTTGGTCTGCTAATAATGTTCAAAGGGGCAATTAAACTCTCAGTCTTAATCTAGTGACTGAATCTTAAGAACAGATAACATAAAGGTGTCAACCAAAGTACATGAGTTACAGCAGGTTGTGGTTGCTCCTGTTCCCAAATTGCAAGCTAAGATACAATTATCTTTTCCAAGGATACGCAAAGAAATCTGCTTTGTCACATTGACTTTTTTACTAAAATGTGACTAGAAATGTCTGCCCTAAAGTCACAGATTCACAGATTCATAGATTGCATTGGATTGAAATGTACCCTCAAAGGTCATTTTGTTCAACCCCCCTGCAATGAGCTATGACACCTCCAACTAGATCAAGCTGCCCAGAGCCACATCACATCTAATCCTGAATGTCTCCAGGGATGGGATCTAAACCACACACTGGGGCAGCCTGTTCCAGTATTTTAGCACTCTCATTGTAAAGAGCTTCCTCCTTATGTCCAACCTAAATCTACCCTGCTCTAGTTCAAAACCATTGCCCCTTATCCTACCACTGCAAGCCCTTCTAAACAGTTCTTCACAGGTGCTCCTGTCAGTGTTCTTCAAATACTGAAATGTAGTTATAAGGTATCCCTGGAGCTTTCTCTTCTCCAGGCTGAACAGTCACAATTCTTTCAGGCTGTCTTCATCTTTGATCATCTTGATGGCCCTCCTCCAGACCCACTCCAGGATCTACATGTGTCTTTTGTGCTGGGAGCCCCAGACCTGGACATAGTACCCTAGATGAGGTCTCACCAAGGTAGAGTAGGGTGGCAGAATCATCCCTCTGGACCTGCTGGCCACACTTCTTTTGATGGAGCACAGGATTTCCCTTCTGGGCTGCAAGTATACATTGTTGGCTCATGTCAAAGCTTCTTATCCACAGGCATCTCCAAGTCCTTTCCTTCAGGGCTGCTCTCAATTTCTTCATCCCCCAGCCTCTATTGATATTGAGGGTTACCCAGCCTAGGTGCAGGACCTTGTGTTTATTGAACCGCAAGTGATTCTGCTCAGCCCACTCTCCAGCCTGTTCGGGTCCCTCTGGATGTCATCCTGTGCTTCAGTCTTACCAATTGCACCACTCATCTTGGTATCATCTGCAAACTTGCTGAAGGTGCATGCAATTCTGCTCTCTATACCATTTGATGAAGATATTGAACAGCACTGGTCCCAATACAGACCCTTGAGGGACACTACTTGTCACCTCTCCCTTCTGGACATCAACCCTTTGCATGCAATCAATCAAACAATTCCATAGCCACTGAACAGTTAGAGAGATGGATACCCTGGGGGAACTGTGGTAACATAATCATAGAAACCTAGAATGGTAGGGGATTGGAAGGGACTTCTAGCAATCATGTAGTACAACCCCTTGATAATGCAGGTACACCTACATGACACTGCACAGGAATGCATCCAGGTAGGTTTTACAAGTTTCCAGAGAAGACTCCACAGCCTGTTCCAGTATTTCATCACCCTCAAAGTAAAGAAATTTCTCTTCAAGTTCAAGTGAAAACTCTGGTGTTCTACTTTGTACCCATAGACCCTTGTTCTGCCACTGTCAATCTCTGAAAAGAGCCTAGGTCTATCCTTGTGAGCTTCACTCTTTAGATACCTACAAGCTCTGATAAGATTCCCTCTCAGCCTCCTCTTTCCCAGGATAAACAGACACATGCCTCTCAGTCTCTCCTCATAAGACATGTTCCTGTCCCTTAATCATTCTTATGGCCCTCTGGTAGACTCTTTCCAGTAGTTCCCTATCCCTCTTCAACTGGGGACCCTAAAACCAGACACAATATTCTAGATGGAGCCTCACCAAACCAGAGTAGAGAGAATAACATCTTTATGCATGCTGGCCACAATCTTCTTACTGCAGCCCAGAAAACCATTGGCCTTCTTGGTCACGTGGGCACATTGCTGGATCATGAAGAACTTATGGTCCACTGGCACTCCAAGGTCCTTCTCCGCAGAGCTGCTTTTCAGCAGGTCAACCCTTAATCTGTAATGACATGAAGGGTTATTCCTCCCCAAGTGCAGGAATACAGTTGTCCTTGTTGAACTTCATTAGGTTAGTTTCTGCCCAACTGTCCAGCTTGTCCAGGTCTTGCTGAGTGGAAGCACAGCCTTCTGGTCTATCAGCCACTCCTCCCAGTTTCTTATCATCATGAATCTTGCTGAGAGTATACTCAATTTCTTCATACAGGTCATTGATGAATATGTTGAGGTAGACAGGACCCAGTACTGACCCTTTGGGAACACCACTAGCCACAGACTTCCAACTAGAGCTTGCACCATTGGTCACAACCACCTGAGCTCTGTCATTTAGCCAGTTCTCAATCCACCTTACTGTCTACTCATTTAAACCTCACATCCTAAGATTACCTATGAGGATGTTAGGGAAAGCAGTATCAAAGGCCTTGATGAACTATAGGTAGACAATCTTCATTTGCTCTCCCCTCATGTACCCAACTGGTATACCATCATGGAAGGCAATCAGATTGGTCAAGCATGATTTTCCATTTATGAATCCATGCTGTCTGTTCCTGATTATCTTGTTTTCCTCCACATGCTTAGGTGTTTGCTTTTTTTTCACCAGAGATGGCATCAAGGTGTGTGGGAGTCGGGCAGTTGCTGGTTTTGGTTTTCTGTTTTATGCTGGTGTGGTGGTTTAGGCTGGATGCTGGCCCCCTGATGCCACCACACAGGCCACACCTGGGATGTCCCAAGGGAGGGCCCAGCCCAGTGGGTGGTCACAGGAAGCCAGGTGTTTCATTCCCATAATGCCCTGCTCCCCTATAAAACATCAGTGTGGGGTCCTCCCTTTCTCTTTTCTTCCCTCGCCGTGGCCTAGGTAATGGGCTGAGCTGCCTTCCTTGGGCCTGGCAAGGCCCAAGGCTGTGTTGGGGGGGGGGAGGGGTAGAAAGAGCCTTGGGGGGGTTTTGGGTGTACCCCCCCAGGTGGGGAATGGGACATTCTTGGGTATATTCTGGGATCTCTCTCTCTTTTGTCACAGTGCTTGAGGTTTTCTGTAAAACTTCCATTTTTTCCATTTAAACTTCCCACCATTTTTTTGCAATTTGTTTTGTTTGAGTCTTTCTTTTGCCCATGGTGGGAAAAATTGGTCTCTCAACCTACCACAGCTGGTTTTTTGCGCTATTTTTCATTGTGCTGCTTCTGCAAATAGGCTAAGCTAAGGTAATCATGCATTGTATTATTAGATCAAGTAGATTATTATCAAGGGCAATTATGCATTGTGATTATTATATTTTACATTATATTAAACTCTTATATCATTATCTCAACCCTGAGTTTTGTGTGTTATGTTTCTCTTCACTTTTGTGTTGATGGAGCAGGGAGTTTAGCCTTTGCACTAGACCATTACACATGGGATTCTTCAAAGTAGGTCTCTGAAAAGATCAAGGTTGGCTTTCCTGAAGTCCAGGATTGCAATCATTCTTACCACCCTGATGCTGCCTTGTGTGATCCTGAACCCCACCAACTGCCTCAAATCTTCTCATGTCAAGACAGAACATTTTTTTTTTTATATATATAAGATCCAGCAGCGCACCTCTCCTTGTTGGGTCCTCCACCACCTGTGTCAAAAAGCTATCACGGACGCACTGTAGGAACCTTCTAGACTGTTTGTTCTTTGCTGTTTGTCTTTCCACCAAATACCAGGGTGGTTGAAATCCCCCATGACAGTCAGGGCATGTCATTGTAAGGCTACTTTAAGCAGTCTGTAAAAGGCCTCATTAATTACCTCTTCCTGATCAGGTGGCCTATTGTAAACACCCACTACAATGTCACTCATATTAGCTTGTCTGTTAATTCCTACCCACACACTTTCAACTTATTCTTCTTCCCAACCTAGGCAGAGATCAACATATTCCAGTTTCTCTCTTGCATAAAGAGTAATTCCACCTTGCTGGTCTTTCTTTAAAAGCACGTAGCCATCCATTGCAGCACTCAAGTCATGAAAGTCATCTCTCCATGATTCTGTGATGGTGCCTAAGTCATAGGTATCTTGCTGCACAATGGCTTCCAGCTCATTCTGTTTGTTGTCTGTGCTCCATCCATTGGTAAAGATACGTTTGAACTGGGCTATCAATTTCAGCTCTAACACTGGCAATACCACCTCTAGGCTTACCTCTAGAGAGCTTGGTTCTATCCTATTTCCTCATCAAACCTAGTTTAAAGCCCTGTTGATCAGCTCTGTCAACTCATGAGTGAGATTCCTTTCTCCCTTTTAAGATAGGTGGACTCCACCTGTCATCAGCAGACTTGGTGCTGTGTTAACCTCCCCAAGATCAAAGGAACCAAAATTCCACCAACTGCACCAGCCTTTGAGCCACTTGCTAATCAAGTGTTAACTTCCTTGAGAGCAGCTTCGCTGTGTGATAGAAGAACATCTGAGCACAGTGGATGGCTCATAAAGTACTGTGAAAGAATGTATTTGTGTGGCCATTCTGGGACTGTTCAACATCACTTCAGTTTTGCTTTATCTAATTCATTGTGTTTCCTCTTTTAAGGTGACAGTTTAAGGCTATGTCCACATGTTGTATTTCTGAAAGACATAGGCTTGCTTTGCATGAGTGCTGAATTGACTGAAAATTTTGTACTTGGGATGTCTCAGGACTGAATCCAAGTTCATAAAACTTGCCTCTTATTCCTACATATTAGGCTGGGTTTTTCACAATGCTGAAGTATTACTGGGGGGTTTCATTCACACTGGTTTATACCTGGTGAAAAAGAGCATGGGCAGGCCCAGATTGATAAACATTTCAAAATATGGTCTTCTTGGTCACATTGTTTTTCATGTGCTGTATTTATGAGCATTTTGCATACACAAAACTGAAGTTTGTCCTGAGGATGTTACTAATGCTGTTCCTATAACCTTTTGTAGGTTTCAACAAAGGAAGAGGGTACAGCTGTATGATTCCAAAAAATACAATGAAGTTTGAACAGGACAACACCGAGCTCTCACCATCTTTTACTGCACTGTCCATAGACCTTTGGAAATATGTTCAGTTAAAAACAAAAATGGAAAAAAAGATAAGTGACTGAAAAGCAAGGGCTCATAATAAAAAATAAAGGGCAACCTGAACTTGAGGCAACTCTCCAGGAAAAAAAGCTGAGAATGTGCTGTTCATTCTTTTTAGTTCAGAGAAAATATGGAGGAAAATTACTGGAGGATTAGTTGCCACTGGCAGTAGTATAACAGTCTTCTCTCTCTTTCTCCCCCCACCTCCCCCGCCATCTGTATAGAGGCATTAAGGCAGGAAATATTATCTAATTATTAAAAACCAAAGCAGAATCAACGATTTGGGTTATTCACATATATACACAAAAAAGATACACTCGTAGGGTGCTTCAAATCCCCCTTCCCTGCCCTCCGTCTGCGGAGGTTTGAATGGGGGAAGGCATAGGCTCAAAATTTTTTCCCCTCCCTCTGGGGGCTTCAGTGTGGAAAGATAAAACAGATGACTTTCCCCCTGCTGGAAGCTAGTCCATCATGTGTATTCACTCATGGAGAAACGGGTACTGGGATCTGGAACTGTAATTGGCTGGGTTCTTCATGCCCAGTATATATTGCGTCAGGGCACATTGTCTAGCGAAATTGCAAATAGAGTGACCAGAAAGTGGTGTCAGACTTGTTCTGGGACTTGTTTTGGACTCATTTTGGAATTCACTAGATTTGCAGCAAAATTGGAGAGATTTGCCTGCAGCACCCAGACCTGTCTTCTCCCTGGACCTCTGTACCCTGGATTCCTGCTCCATACCCCACTGGAGCAACTCTGACTGACATAAATTGCAGCTCTTTGCTGGAAACACACCAGCAGTATGTCTTCCCTGCACTGCTAAAGCAGGGCTGCTCCACAAGTTTTACCTCCATCCTTGTGAGTAACGTCTGTCACTCTTGGCTTTTTCCTAGGGATCTGGCTTGCCTCTAAGGTAAAGCTCTTTTGTGGCTTAGCCTTTTTCTGAATTCTCTAATTAAACCAAAATTACCCATAAACATCCTTGTAGAATTTCCATCCAAATAGAATCTATAAATAAAATGTAACCAGATTTGTACATAATTTTGAGGTGGGGTTTTTGTGAAAATAAAGGTAACCATATTTTTATGATTCCTGTCTTGTTTGTTCCAAATCAAGACATCTGATGCTATTTCATACAAAGCAGAATTCCTTCATTCTAAGACAGACAAAAATTTATTTGTTACACACAAGTATTAAAATTAACCTCCTGTCTAGTGGAATAAACAACTTCACCTGAAGCTGACTGATGTACAACTTGATAAATCATAACTTAAAACAGCCTTACATTAGTCAGTATAAAAAACCTTAAATAAAATATAAAATTAATTCAACCTTTTAATACAGTGGGGTGGCTGGATAAAGAGATAAACTATAAGGCTATTTTCAAAAGAAGAACTGTTTTGAAGGTGTTATTGATCCCACAAAGGTGAGCCTGAAGCACAAAGTTGCTTTCTTCAAAATGGAAGTCTTGCATCCTCAGGTTCCCACAGGCAAAGCCTGACATTAAATAGATCCAAGGAAAATCCTGCATAGTCCTTCAAGCACAGGATGAAATTGTCTCACAATATGTAGCAGCCTGCCACAATAGGAATCAAGAACAGTGGAGAAGGAAGGTAAAAGATAAATCCTAAGCATATTGTGAAGGCCTCTGCCAAAAATAATCTTTCTACACTGCATGTTAATCCTTGGATACATTTTAATGTCCTGTTGGGGGTCTAGTGCTTCAGATAATGTTTTGTAAAATAGACTTTTTACATTGGACAGCACTTGTATAGATTATCTGGACAACAAATTTAAGTGCAATTGCTAAGGTGAGAAAAGGGAATTGGAAGGGTAGGAATGTTTGAAACCGTATACCTAAAGACAAGAGAAAGAGGGTGTATATTGTGATTCTAGAGGAATAATGAAGGTTTATAATTGTTCCTTCCTTGATTATAACAGACCTCAGCTTCTTACATGACTGTCATGCAGGAAAAAAAAAAATTAAAAAAAGAGGGCATGTTATTTTTCACCTTTCTCTTTAGTATTTCTCCTTATTCCTTTTCACTAGTGAAACAGGTTGCAATTTTTTGGATCCTTACTCCTGTTTCTGTGGATGTGAGTGTTTTCAGGACATCCTTGCACCATTAAGCCACTGACCTGTTGAAGCTCTGTTACAGACGGATTTCATTCAAGACTGGTGCTATTATATTAATGGGTTTAATTTAAACAGGACTAGCCTTGCTATCCAAATTACTGTCATTTAAATCAATTGGCTTAGGGGAAAAAACAGCCTAATCAGATCTATTAGACTTCAATTTATTACTGTATCAGCTTTTAAGATGGGTAAGGCATATTGCTCAATGTCTGTGCTTAAGTCCTTTGGTACAACTTTCCCCACCACCTCCCACCCTCATCCCCATCCCCCAGTAATAAAAGACCTACAGAGTGAAAAAATAGAAATCTGAAACATCACATTAATTTAAAGTCAGTGTTTCATGAGCAAAGACCAGGTATCTTCTGAAAGAGACTCTCCATAGAATCTGATACTTGCCTTTGATGTCACCTCATTAAATTGAGATTCAAATGATCTAACAGATGTATTAGTTTAAAAAGACAATTTTTTTAAGATAAAAAAGATGCAATGATTTTTTTTTTAACACATTTCAACCTGATTCAAATAAAAAAGCAAAAGGGAAGAAAATGCTTTAGATGTGCTCTTTTGATTTTTTCCAATCTTGCCTGAATAAAATGGAATGGGAGATCAAGAACACTCAATTAATTTCAACACTGGGTGTCAGAGGAAAAAGAAGAGGGAGGAGGGGAAAACATTATAGATGCACAACACTTAACAAATGCATAGATTGAAAGAAGGAAATATATGCGGTGAGGAGATAAAAACCCATGTCTGTATTTTATTGCACTCAGTAAGCTTTTCGCTTGTATTTATAGCTGCAATTATATCTCAATGAGGTTTGTCTACAGTGTTGGCTTCACGCTAATTTTCCCCCTCACTGCATTCTTGGAATAGGCTTGGACTGTTTATGAACCAGACATATTGACCTCATTTACAGCTAGCAGTTTAAATCCATAATTTTTCCACCCACAATCCCTCTTTGACATTCCAGCAATGCGGCCAGCTCACTGAGACTGAACTAAAAGTCTCACACTTCATTGAACACCATTATGTGGCTTTATGCTTATAAGCCTGTTTCCCTCGGCTGCCTTTCAGCTTTGCTGGAGATCCGTTTGGCCACAGGCTGGCAGTGATTAACTGGAAGAATCCAATAAATCAGCTTGTCAGCCAGCAGGCTCTCCTCGCTGTGTCTACAAATCGACATTTGGATTTGCACTCTCCCGGTTTTCCTCCCTTTTTGCTGTCCTGCCCTCCCTCTGCTTGCCTCTCTGCCCCTATCCTCACCTCCCACCTCTCTATTGCTTGCCCTCCCTTGAAGCTGCAGGGCACTTCTTTTCTGCATGCCACATGGTGAACTTGAAGGAAGGCTATTGTCAGCTTGACTGGACCTTGCAAATACTCCTTTGGTGATACAAGATGGTTTTGGTTTGTGTGCTATGCCAGCCTCTCTTTCTTTTCCTTTTTTAATTTTAATTTCCTCCCACTCGCCTGGTTAACTCATGCAGTTTTCCTCCTCAGCATCCAGGGAGGGGTGAAGGTGATTAAGTGAGGAGGAGGGAAGACTCCCTTATTCTGCCCTTCCCATCTGCTGTTTAAAAAATACAGATACAGGAAGCACAAGCCTGGGAGAACAGCATTGCTTCAGAATCAATGTGTGAGGAGTGTCTCTCCAAGGTTTTGGAACCTGACCCTTGATTCTGCTTTTATATTAGAAAACTATAACTAGGTTCTCTACTTACTCATTTGTGGTTTTTTTTTTTTCCCTTTGATTTCACAACCAGCATGCTCCTACACTGACATGCTTGCAGATAGATGCCTCATCAGGCAGCATTGCTGGGCTGGTGCTGTTTCAGAGGGACCCTCCTCAGTCCCTCCTCCTTTGGCTGTAACTTCCAAGAGAAGAAAACCCAGAGTCTATGCGCCACTTTCATCTTGGGTGCTCTGTGCCCAGAAATTGCCTTTCCACCCTCCAGCAAACTCCTGGGCTTCATTTTGGGGAGTTGCTTTTCAACCCCCATATTGGGCATCAAATACCGCCTGCTCTCATAAGTCACTCTTCCCCCACACAGAGAGGAGGGAAAGTAACAGGGAAAAAATCCCACAAAAACAAAACAAACAAATGAACAAAACAAAACAAAACAAGCAAAAAACCCCAATAGCAACAGCAACAAAAAAACTGTGGGTTGAGATAAGGAATTTAGCAAGATGATACAATGCACAATAACCTTACCCTATATCCAGAAAAAAAAAAAAAAACAACAAAAAAACACAACAAAAAGATGAGCAGCAGGAGAAGCCAGTGATAAACTGGTTCTTCCCACCCAAGCACACAGCGATCAGCACAGCATGAAAGACCAACACCCCAAACCTCGAAACTGGAAGAAGCAAATGAAACAGCAACCTTCTCACATTGCAATCTGAACTTCAAGCCCCATGATACTTTGCCCCAGCCAACACTTTCATTTTAAACTGCCATGATGTCATCATGGTTTTGACTATACATGAGCAGATTCAACTGGACCCATGGTCATGAAGTTCAGTACACAGTTATTTCCCTTTTTGTGGGAAAACCTGTACTCTCTTTGATGATAAGCATAAAAAGTACCAAAAAACCATAGTTGTCCAGAAATTGATGTCTTTATAAGAATACATTTCTCTTGCAATATGTTTGACCAAATTTTCAGGGTCTAAAAAATGCTTTCAAATCAGTTTTCTGTTATGCTGTGATTTTTTTGAAAAAAATATCACATTTAAAATTTAAAAATTATGACAACAAAAACACTATGACAAGAAAAACTTTTGTTGACATTAATACAATTATAAACAGAGAATGTAATAAAACCACAAGCTTTTTTAACTGAAAATTAAAACTATTGAAAATTTACATTATGTTTCCTCTGATATAGCCCAAATAAATGTTAACTTTTTCAACAAGTCCTAATTTTTAAATATATCTATCTTTTTGTTCATAGATATGGGATTTCTGCTTAGCTGTGCATCCTAACTGACTTCTTTGGGGTTACATGCATTTATATTGAATTCCTATTCTCTTGTTTTTAGTGTTTCTCACTCTTCATTCTGAAGTCCAGTTGATGTTCTGTTTGATATGAAGTAAGGTGGCATTTCAAGGTGAGGACTTTGAGTTGTAAATAAAATTAATGATTTTATAGTTAATTGAAGCATTCAGAAACTTTTTAGAGCATGAAGAATTGCAGTTATGATAACTAAAGCTGCGTAAGCCTGAGAGGTCTCTCTGAAAACCCATAGTAGGGCACTGTTAACTTCAATGTCTTGCTACCTGTGTTTCACATTCCCAGCGTGAGAGGTACATGTAATACATATATAGAATACATGGATTTTTTTTTTTTTAATATATATACATATCTAAGTATATATTACCACCTTACTGGTTGGAGACTTGGGAAAAGCAATTCCAAGAGGTTTATTGGCTAGGCTGAGGGAAATGAAACAGAAGACTGATTATTTAGATTGCACTTGAGAAATGCAAGCCGCCGCCTTAGAGCAAGTGCATAGCAGACAACCAAACCTACTGAAACTCTGACTATCCAGAGTCTGGGATTCCATCACCCTCATCCGCTTAGCAGAGATTATATTTGGTCAAGGTCTGTTTGCTGTGTCTGGGCAACCCCAGGAAGGCTGTGTGTAGATGGGGCCACCTAGGTTTGTGCGGGAGGAAATTAAGCATCTGCAGCTGTTGTAGAGATGAGCAGAAGAAGCTGTGAGTTATTTATTCCCTGCAATAGATGTGAAAATTCTGGTTTGCCTCTCCTGTAGGGGTAGTTTGGGCTGCTTGGGAGTGCCTCCGTTTCCAGCATTTGCTGTATTGTTATGTGTTGCCTGCTCTGAGCCTGGCAGCAGGTAGGAAGCAATCAAGCTGCCAGAAACCTGTTCCTGACAAAAATGAGGATTTGTTTGTGTACCACCTACTGTGCTCTCTGTATACACACTGCTTTAAAAGGGTGCAATAAGATATTTCTGAGTATTGGGATGAAAGTACTTGGACAGTTTTAAACCAATTAAACTCTGATAAAAGTGATTAATTAATAGCAGTCATTTTGCATTTCTGAGTCTGAACACTCATGCCTTCTAGTGTCTGTTACTTTGCTGTCCAGGAAGAGGAGTCCTCTAGTCATGTGGAAATTTCCCATACTAAAATAATGAAATACAGTCTGATTCATGTCCACCTTTTTGCTTTTAAAGCTAGGCATCCCTATCCCAAATAGCAGTGCTCTATTTCTTTGCTGCTGTTGACTTCCATTATTGATTACCTTTAATGACTCAGTCAACAAATACACTGTCATCCTGGGTAGCCATTCAAGCCAACCATGATGGACCCAGGCTGCATCTGAAAACATGTTTAAAGAAGGAATTGACTGCCTTCTAACTAGCAAGCTTTATTAGTTCTGTTTGGCGTCATATGATGCTCTTTCCAGTATCTGTTTCTAAATTTGCAAGTCTTCAGAGACATCATTACATCCTACCCTAGTTTGGACAGATAATTAAATCATTGTGATCTTTGGATTTTGGGTGGAGTTTTGTGTGGGTTTGGGTCTGTTTTTTTATTAACAGCAGTGTGAATTTCAGTTACCTCATTAAGCCTTTATTTCCATTCTGTGATGCTGCCACTTCCCTCCCAGATCCTCTGTCTCCTCCTCTTGCCCTTGTCTGTATTCTGTCTGTCTTGGCAAGAACTGCTGTGCAAAAATAACAATTCAAAGGTCTCTGACAGCAGTGCCAACTATTACAAGGGAAGAGCTGCAGGTTGCAGCAGTGCAAGCAATAGCTGCAAACACATAGTGCAGCCTTTAAATGCAGGAAAGCATATCCCATGAACCCTCATGTTTTGATAGGAGTTTGGTGCCTCCTCAGAGAAAAGAAGCCTCTTCTCTGTTTAAACCCCCTTTGTGATATATACTCATGCCTGTATTTACCTGACAAAATGAACACAAATTTTCATGTGCTGTTTGTCTAAGCATATAATTTTGGATGCTAGACAGGCTTCTGGGAGATGACAGGTTATCTTGTAAATCCTATACCCCTCATCTACCTGGTTAAAGCACAGGAGATGTCTGAATACAGGGTCACATATTGTGTTTTTTCTAGCTCCTACAGTGAAGCACTTTGAGTCCTGGTGAAGAGGCTCCTTCTGCTGACACTAGGAAGCAGCAATATGTCTATACTGTAAGCACTTAATTATATATATGTGTAATCACATAGTATCATTTTCTACCTGTGAAACTGCTACAGAGGGACCCACAGAAATATGAACAATTCTGCATTCTTCCAAATTTAATTTTCAAAAGTGGATGAAAACAGCAGCTTCTTTCTTTTGGGGGGCTACCCAGTACCTCAAAAATATCTTCTTGAAAGCAGTGAAACATGAAGGACCTTTCTAGAACAAAATATTACCTGGGAAGTATCAGCAATTAATACAGTAACGTATCTTAATTTCAATCAGTGTTAACAATTCACTTTTCTATCTCCATTTCTATTAAGACATTCCATAAAGAAACAAAACTATGCTTTTATTTTCATAGTAAAAAAATAAATCCAATAGACTGAACATGTTGAAGTTGTTTGAATACCATTAAGTTAATACTTTTTAAGGTACCTACCCCTTTTTTAGTGTCATGTAACCAGACAGTATATTGTGGTGGCAAGTATGGTGAGGAAAAATTATTTTTATACACCAAATTGCATCCTCTTTGCCCTTTATGAATAGATAAGCTAGGATCTGAGTGATACATTCTAGTTCACACAAGGAACTCATTCAACTAAACAATACTTCATACATAGAAGGTCATATCAAACAGAATAGAATTGAAAATACTGTTAATGGATCCCCAGGGATCAGTGCTGGGCCCCATCCTCTTCAATGTCTTCATTGACGATCTGGATGAGGGGATTGAGACAGTCATCAGCAAATTTGCAGATGACACCAAGGTGGGAGCAGATATTGGTCAGTTAGAGGGTTGAAGGGCTCTGCAGAGGGACCTCGACCGGCTGGACAGATGGGCAGAGTCCAGTGGGATGGCATTCAACAAGTGCAAGTGCCGGGTGCTGCACTTTGACCACAACAACCCCATGCAGAGCTACAGGCTGGGGTCGAAGTGGCTGGAGAGCGGCCAAACAGAGAGGGACCTGGGGGTGCTGATCGAGAGCTGCCTGAACATGAGCCAGCAGTGTGCCCAGGTGGCCAAGAAGGCCAGCAGCATCCTGGCCTGCATTAGGAATGGTGTGGCCAGCAGGAGCAGGGAAGTCACTGTGCTCCTGTACTCTGCTTTGGTTAGACCACACCTTGAGTCCTGTGTCCAGTTCTGGGCCCCTCAGTTTAAGAAGGACATCGAGACACTTGAACCTGTCCAGAGAAGGGCAACAAGGCTGGTGAGAAGCCTTGAGCACATGCCCTATGAGGAGAGGCTGAGGGAGCTGGGGTTGTTTAGCCTGGAGAAGAGGAGGCTCAGGGGTGACCTCATTGTGCTCTACAACTACCTGAAAGGTGGTTGTAGCCAGGAAGAGGTTGGCCTCTTCTCTCTAGCAACCAGCACCAGAACAAGGGGACACAGCCTCAAGCTGTGCCAGGTGAAGTTTAGGCTCAAGGTGAGGAGAAACGTCTTCGCTGAGAGAGTCATTCGCCATTGGAATGGGCTGCCCAGGGAGGTGGTGGAGTCGCCATCCCTAGAGGTGTTCAAGAGGGGACTGGACATGGCACTTGGTGCCATGGTCTAGTTGTGGGGTCTGTGGTGACAGGTTTGACTCGATGATCTTTGAGGTCTCTTCCAACCTTGGCGATACTGTGATACTGTGAAAAAATAATACCTGTGCTGGCACCTGGCTATTTATTCAGGTTCATGCACAACGTCAAGAGTAAATAAGGCTAGCCACATGTGGGTGCAAGCTTCACTTAAATGGACTGAGGAAACCCGATATATACCTCATTATTATTACTTAAGTAATGTTCCGTTAAAGGGAGGGAGAAGATGGGAAAGAAGATGGACCAGATCTTCTATTGGGATCATCTCCAACATTTCTTCTGTCTTCTAGCAGAGGATATTCCTTATTAGTGAGCCAGTGGTCTCTCCTTGAGAGCCTGATCAAGGGTCATGTTGATCAGAATCTTAATGTATGTTATGAATAGAATAGAATAGAATAGAATAGAATAGAATAGAATAGAAGAATAGAATAGAATTAACCAGGTTGGAAGAGACCTTTGAGATCATCAAGTCCAACCTATGACCCAACACTATCTAATCAACTAAACCATGGCATGATACATGTATTGGTTGCAAGATATGCATAAATATAAGAAAAATAATTACTAATTCTAAGCATTATGACAATGATAAGACACCTACAGGATAATCATCCAAATCAAATATTTGTCTTGGCTTCATCAGATGGTCTATCTCTTTCTGCAGCTGGAGAATGGCAGGAGAGCAAACTGTGTTGAAAAGCAAGGGCAACAGCTTGACAAAGGCAGGAATCCTTCTCCTGCATGCATCGACAGAACCCTCCTTCCCCATAAATATCATCCCTTCCTCTCAGTAACAGCATATATATTGAATGGCATCAGAAGTCTTCCACTGCAAGAAGGAAAAGATAACCTAATTTCCTCAAGACTTGGGCACATACAACTGATAAATAGGAAAATATTCTTTTTCTTGATCTCTCCAGTCCTTTATGTAAAGGATATTGACTCCCAAAAGCTCTAAGGACATATGGATATGTCATATTTCTCCCTAGACAACACATTTTCTCCTTTAAAGCCCAGCTTAGTATTTATAAAAGTTTAATCAAAGAAAGACTATCTTGAAGACAGGCCAAAAGTAGAGCAATGTTGTTCTTTTTCTCAATTACCTGGAGAAATAATTTAGTTGCACTTTTCTTCTCCCTCAAACTGGGAGTCTCAACTGTGTCTAGGTTGGTTGGCTAGATATATTCCAGAAATTAGGGGGAAAAGTGTTTTGAAGTGTGTTTTGAAGTGCGGCTCCAGTGCTTGCCTTAGCATGAGAGCCAGAGAAATCTAAGGTAGTTTAATTTATTTTCTTAAAATAAAATTAAAAAAAAAAAACAAAACGCAACAACATAGAATTGTGACTATTCTCTGTTAACAACAGTTGCCACACTAGAGGAAATGTTTACATTCAGATCTGGAGGAAATTTTCAAAATTCACCTGAAGATCACAGAAATGTCTGCTTTCAGACACTGCCACAGAAAATTCCTGAATTAGTATCCAAATGTTTCCTTTCTACTTGACATGCTTTAGCCGATTTCTGTGGTTGCAATGGCTGCCTTTCAATTTCCTGGCTGAGGCTTTTTGTGGCTATCTGGGGTCATTGAATTTTCTGGACCAGAAAAAGTGATCTAGTGTGTGCCAGAGGTACTAAAAGATGGTTTTACATCCAACAGTGTGTGCTTTTTTTTTTTTAATGTCCTTCAGAAGAAACATATTCTGCAGTTACATGATATGTATGGGCTAGAGCTTTCAAAATCTTTTAAAATTTTGAATAATTATCTAGGGCTCAGGTGGCTAAAAACTGAAGTGCTAAATAATTGAAATTTTATTAATGAAAGTGTCTCACATGGAATTTCTAAGTCTGTCTTATTCTTGCAGCTTTGAAACTTCATGTCTGTGTCAATACTTACTGTGGGTAGCAATACCAAAGCATTCTGGGTTTTCAATTGTGTCTGAGGTTGGAAACTCACGTGGATAAAATTTAAGCACTCTGCATTATTGACACTGAGTAGATTTGTCATCTTATCACTCTACCTCCCTGTATTTCATGGCTTTTCATATAATTTAACTTAGGATAATGAGAAGAAAAATGTAACAAAACTGTACTCCCTTCCTCCTCCTTTTGTAATCCTGAATATTGAATAAATATATATGTGTGTTTATATGTATATTTTAGTGATATTTTAGAATAGGGAGCAGATTTCCTTGATCAAATTAAGGATTTCATTTGGGTTTGAACCTCCCTTAATTTTGGGCTAGAACTGAGAAAAGCAGGGAAGTAGTAAAGAACCGAGAGAGACCCCAGGAGTCCCCGTCTTGCAGAGGAGCAGAAGAAAAGCCATAAACATGTTGCTTCTCCTGTTATCTCAGCAGTCCAAGAGAGGAGCTTTTTGATGTTGGACAAGTCTTCCCTTGCAAACTGAGTGTGTTAGTGCAGGAAATGGCAACTTAGATATGGATCATTCAAGTAATCTCTTGGAAACTTCTGATGTTCTGACTAGTTCCCATCTCTAAAATTTTGGAGGTTCATATTGTGGTTTACTGATAGTTTTATTAACTTTATCATAGTACCATAGTATCATTCAGGGTTGGAAGGGACCACAAGGATCATCTAGTTCTAACCCCCCTGCCATGGGCAGGGACACCCCACACTAGATCAGGCTGGCCAGAAACTCATCCAGCCTGGTCTTAAAACACCTCCAGGGACAGAGCCTCAACAACCTTCCTGGACAATCCATTCCAGGGCTTCACCACTTTCATGGGGAAGAACTTCTTCCTCACATCTAGCCTGAATCTCCCCACCTCCAGTTTCATTCCATTCCCCCTAGTCCTATCACTACCTGATAGCCTGAGAAGTCCCTCCCCAGCCTTCTTGTAATCCCCTTTCAAATACTGGAAGGTCACAATGAGGTCACCTCGGAGCCTTCTCTTCTCCAGACTGAACAGCCCCAACTCTGTCAGTCTGTCCTCATAGGAGAGGTGCTCCAGCCCTCTGATTATCCTCGTGGCCCTAGTTAACATGTTTTCTGATATAGCAAATCCTATACAACCCTTTTTTCCCCCATTTTTTTATTTCTATTTTAATCTACAAGGAAAATCTTTCTAGATGGATGCATTGATTCTATGTATAGGCTAGGCACTTGATTTACAGAAAGTA
>CM026897.1:63602850-63701497 GCA_015227895.2 Colaptes auratus
ACTTGGTAGGGGCCTGTAGCAGTTTGGGACAGGTGTGTACATGGACTACCATGGTTTCCTCACTCAGCAATGGGTTAGGCAATGACTGGCTCCCCCACAGGACATGGATGACCAGGTTGAGTGCTTGTGGGTAAGAATTAGAGGGAAGTTTGGGAGGGCAGACAACCTGGTTGGAGTCTGTTTATAGACCACCCAACCAGGAGGAAGATGTAGATGAGGCATTCTATAGCAGCTTAAGGCTGTCTCAAGGTCACCTGACCTCATCGCATGGGCGACTTCAACCTGCCTGATATATGTGGGATCTCAACACAGCAGAAAGAAGGCGTCTAGAAGGTTTCTGGAGTGTATGGAGGACGCTTCTTATCCCAGGTGCTGTGTGAACCTACCAGGGGTAGGGCCATGCTTGACCTCCTCTTCACCAACAGGGAAGGGTGGTGGGTGATGTGGTGGTCGGAGGGGTTTAGGCCCAGTGACCACGAGATAATCAAGTTTTCGGTACTCAGCCAAGCCAAGAGGGGCAGCAAGAAGACCTCCACTCTGGACTTCAGGAGGGCAGACTTCAGGCTACTCAAGGAACTTAACTCAGAAGGTCCCTGGGATGCAGCCTTAAAAATAAAGGGGTCCAGGAGAGCTGGAGCTGCTTCAAGGAGGAGAACTCTTGAAGGTTCAGGAACAGGCTGTGCCAGTGTCCCAGAAGATGAGCGCCGGGGCAGACGGCCCAGCCTGGTTGGTCAATGAACTCTTAATAGAACTAAGGGAACAAAAGAGGGTGTACCATCTCTGGAAGAAGGGGAGGCAACCTACGGAAGGTTAGGGAGGTTGCTAGGACATGCAGAAAGAAAATTAGGGAGGCCAAAGCCCATTTAGAACTAGACTGGCCTTGCTGTGAAGGACAACAAAAAGTCCTTCTATAAATACATCAATAGCAAGAGGAAGGGCAAGGACAACCTCCACTCCTTGGTTGACACGGAGGGGAAGGTTGTAACAAAGGATGAGGAAAGGCAGAGGTACTTAACACCTTCTTTGCTTCAATCTATCCTAGCATGGCAGAACATCTTCCAGACAGCTGGCCTGCAGAGCTGGCAGAAGGAACCAGGGAGCTGCATAGTTTCCCGCTGCTCCAGGAGGAAGTTAGAGATCTTCTGAGCCGCTTGGACCCCCACAAGGCCATGGGACCAGATGGGATCCATCCTAGGGTGCTGAGAGAGCTGGCAGATGAGCTGGCCAAGCCGCTCTCCATCATTTTTCAGCAGTCCTGGCTCACTGAGAGAGTCCCAGAAGACTGGAAGCTGGCCAACGTGGTGCCCATCCACAAGAAGGCCGGTTGGATGAGCCAGGGAATTATAGGCCTGTCAGCCTGACCTCAGTGCCAGCAGATTATGGAACATGTCATCTTGAGTGCGATCATGCAGCACTTACAGGATGGCCAGGGATCAGGCCTAGCCAGCATGGCTTTAGGAAGGGGAGCGGTCCTGCTTGACCAACCTGATCTCCTCTATATCAGTGACCCGCCTGGTTGATGTGGGGACCTGTGGATGTGGTCTAACCTGGACCTCAGCAAGCCTTTGACACCGTCCCCCACAGCAACTCCTGGCCATCTGGCAGCCCATGGCTTGGATGGGAGCACACTGCGTTGGGTTAGGAACTGGCTGGAGGGCCGAGCCCAGAGAGTGGTGTTAATGGTGCCAAATCCGGCGGCGGCCAGTCACTAGTGTGCCCCAGGATCGGTGCTGGGCCCCATGCTCTTCAACATCTTATATTGATGATCTAGATGAGGGCATTGAGTCCATCATCAGTAAATGTGCGGACGACACCAAGCTGGGGGCAGTAGTTGATCTGCTGGGGGCAGAGAGGCTTTGCCGAGGGACCTCGACAGGCTGGACAGATGGGCATAGTCCAACGGCATGAGATTTTACACATCCAAGTGCCGGTGTCTGCACATTGGCCACAACAACCCCATGCAGTGCTACAGGCTGGGGTCAGAGTGGTTGGAGGAGCGGCCAGGCAGAGAGGGACCTGGGGGTGCTGTTTGTTGTATGGTTGAACATGAGCTGCAGTGTGCCCAGGCAGCAAGAAGGCAATGGCATCCTAGCCTGCATCAGAACAGTGTGGCCAGCAGGAGCAGGGAGGTCATTCTGCCCCTGTACACTGCACTGGTTAGGCGCCACCTTGAGTACTGTGTCCAGTTCTGGGCCCCTCAGTTTAGGAAAGATGTTTGTCTTACTGGAGCGTGTCCAGAGAAGGCAACAAGTTGGTGAGGGTTTGGAAGACAAGCCCTATGAGGAGAGGCTGAGGGAGCTGGGGTTGCTTAGCCTGGAGAGAGGAGACTGAGGGGTGACCTTATTGCTCTCTACAACTACCTGAAGGGAGGTTGTAGCCAGACGGAGGTTGGTCTCTTCTCCCAGGCAGCCAGTACCAGAACAAGAGGACACAGTCTCAGGCTGCGCAAGGGCAGGTTTAGACTTGAAGTTAGGAAGAAGTTCTATACTGAGAGAGTGATTGCCCACTGGAATCAGCTGCCTGTGGAGGTGGTGGAGTCGCCTTCATTGGAGGTATTCAAGAAGAGGCTTGATGGGGTGCTTGGTGCCAGGGTTTAGGTGTTTTTTTAGTTGTTTAGGTGGGTTGTATTGTACTGTATTGTACTGTATTGTACTCTTTTGTACTGTATTGTACTGTATGGTACTGTATTGTATTTTAGGTGGGTTGGATTGGTTGATGGGTTGGACGCGATGATCTTGAAGGTCTCTTCCAACCTGTTGTATTGTATTGTATTGTATTGTATGGGGTAAAGTCCACAGGGCCAGTACACAGTGTGTCATCATCCATAGCTAGGCAATGGCTGTGCGCCAGGCAAGCAGTGGTGGGCTGCAGCAAAAAGCTCAGGAATGCTGATTCATGTCCCAGGCAAAGCAGACCCTTTGGCAAGGCAGTGCACAAGGCAAACACAAGCCCAAACATGAGCACAGGAACAGGCATGTGCATGGGCACAAATATGAACCCAGGCATGAGCACTTTTTTACCAAAACAACCCGTATTTAACATATGCCACAATGAATACTGGTCCAAACAGCAATTTGTAAGCAGAACAATTAACCAGTGAAGTGGTGTTTGACAATATTATTTTGACAATATAGTATAAGCATACACCATGAACAAGACAAGGTCAAGTAAATCACATGAACATTGTTCACCACAGAGGTGGAAAGCATGTCCAGGCAGATTGTTTACCTGGACTCAGCGGTGCCTTGCCCTTTTGTCAATTTGTGCCAAAAGCTGCCACACACTACAGAAGGGAGGGGGGAGGTAATTAGAGATCTCCTCAGCCGCTTGCATCCCCACAAGTCCATGGGACCAGATGGGATCCATCCTAAGGCACTGAGAGAGCTGGCAGATGAGCTGGCCAAGCCACTCTCCATCATTTTTCAACAGTCCTGGCTCACTGGAGAGGTCCTAAAAGACTGGAAGCGGGCCAGCGTGGTGCCCATCCACAAAAAGGGCCAGTGGGAAGAGCCAGGAAATTATAGGCCTGTCAGCCTGACCTCAGTGCCAGGCAAGATTATGGAACAGGTCATCTTGAGTGCAATCACACAACACTTCCAGGATGGCCAAGGGATCAGGCCCAGCCAGCATGGATTTAGGAAGGTCAAGTCCTGCCTGAACAGCCTGATCTCCTTCTATGATCGGGTGACCCGCCTGGTGGATGTGGGGAGGGCTGTGGATGTAGTCTACCTGGACTTCAGCAAGGCCTTTGACACTGTCCCCCACAGCAAATTCCTGGCCAAGCTATGAGCCCATGGCTTGGACAGGAGCACACTGTGTTGGGTTAGGAACTGGCTGGAGGGCTGAGCCCAGAGAGCGGTGGTGAATGGTGCCACATCCAGCTGGCAGCCAGTCACTAGTGGTGTGCCCCAAGGATCAGTGCTGGGTCCCATGTTCTTCAACATCTTTATTGATGATCTGGATGAGGGCATTGAGTCCATCATCAGTAAATTTGCGGACGACACCAAGCTGGGGGCAGGAGTTGATCTGCTGGAGGGTAGAGAGGCTTTGCAGAGGGACCTCGACAGGCTGGACAGAATCCAATAGGCTGGGCAGAATCCAACGGCATGAGATTGAACACATCCAAGTGCCGGGTTCTGCACATTGGCCACAACAACCCCATGCAGTGCTACAGGCTGGGGTCAGAGTGGCTGGAGAGCGGCCAGGCAGAGAGGGACCTGGGGGTACTGATTGATGGGAGGCCGAACATGAGCCTGCAGTGTGCCCAGGCAGCCAAGAAGGCCAATGGCATCCTGGCCTGCATCAGGAACAGTGTGGCCAGCAGGAGCAGGGAGGTCATTCTGCCCCAGTACACTGCACTGGTTAGGCTGCACCTTGAGTCCTGTGTCCAGTTCTGGGCCCCTCAGTTTAGGAAGGATGTTGACTTGCTGGAATGTGTCCAGAGAAGGGCAACAAAGTTGGTGAGGGGTTTGGAACACAAGCCCTATGAGGAAAGGCTGAGGGAGCTGGGGTTGCTTAGCCTGGAGAAGAGGAGACTGAGGGGTGACCTTCTTGCTCTCTCCAACTACCTGAAGGGAGGTTGTAGCCAGGCGGAGGTTGGCCTCTTGTCCCAGGCAGCCAGCACCAGAACAAGAGGACACAGTCTCAGGCTGTGCCAGGGCAGGTTTAGACTGGATGTTAGGAAGAATTTCTACACAGAGAGAGTGATTGCCCTTTGGAATGGTCTGCCCTGGTTGGTGGTGGAATCACCATCATTGGAGGTGTTCAGGAGGAGACTTGATAGGGTGCTTCGTGCCACAGTTTAGTTGTTTAGGTGGGTTGGATTGGTTGATGGGTTGGATGCGATGATCTTGAAGGTCTCTTCCAACCTGGTTTATTCTATTGTATTCTACTTCAGATAATCTGGATGAGGTTTATTAAGTGAGACAACAATTATAGGCATTTTTACTGCTGAAAATTTTGTATGAAGTTTATATGACCCTGTTCATACTAATTGTCATTTTTCAAGGCCATGGGTAAGATAATAGCCTCACAGTTTTATTTAATATCAGTCTCAGATGAGCAGCTGCTCAAATTTCTGGTTTAAACAAGAATTCCATCTGCAGGAGACCACAGAATAAACTAGTTCCTTTTAAACTGCAATTAAGCAGGAAACTCTGAATTCTTTTCCTCTTATCATGAAAGGGACTTCTCCTAGAAAGCTGTAAAAGGAGTGAGGGCTTCTTGGCCGTGTAATTTCCCGTTCTGATAAGATTCACCACATTGCATAGGTTATAAAAACTATTTCAGATAGGCTGCTACAAACTGATCCAGCCCACTTCAGATTTCATCAACCAAAAGTCCTCTTTATAACACAGACTCAAAACAGTTGGTAGAGAAAAAGTACTCTGCTGCATCTTATCAACACAGCAGTTTGTCCTACTCCTTCCTTCTGGCTCAGCCAAATTTTGGTCCCTTTGAATTCTATTCTATTCTATTCTATTCTATTCTATTCTATTCTATTCTATTCTATTCTATTCCATTCCATTCCATTCCATTCCATTCCATTCTACTCTATAAGATAGAGGTCCCAAAACATACCCAGGAACATCCCATCCACACCTCGGGGTACACCCAAACTCCCCAGGGCTCTTTCTCTCTCCCCCCAACATGGCCTTGTGCATAGCCAGGCACAAGAGAGGCAGCTCACCCCATTACTCAGGCAGCAGTGGGGAAGAAAGAGGAAGTGAGGACCCCCTGCTGATATATTATAGGGGAGCAGGGCATTATGGGATGAAATACCTGGCTTCCTGTGCCCACCCACTAGGTTGGACCCTGTGGGGCATGCCTGAACTACCACACGCCACCCCTTATTTTATACCATAATTCCTGCACCCAAAACATATCATCAAATTAGATCTCTTCTGATGACATGTCTAGCAGCAGTCCGTGTCTTCATCTGAGCATCCTTCCACACAGTCTCTCACTCAGGCTCAAGTATCAGTCCATTTCAGTTCTTCTTCCTATTATGATGGAACCTCCCAGCAATGCAGAGTCATTCTTCTGCAGTGTAAATTCTTTGTGGACTTGTTGGACATCCCGGTCACTTGGAAGAACCTCACAACTTCTCAGCCAAGCCTTTATTTGCATCTACATTTAGTCAGTGACTTTTTCCACCCCAGGGGCAAGCCAGTTGGGGCAGTCAGGCTCCACAACCACTTTTTTTTTCCATCCCTCCAGGGAGCCACACTTTGAGCCTCCCATAAACCTGCACGGGCCTATCCCAAGCCCAGCACCGACTGCTTCCAGACACGGTCTGTGGCTATACAAATGCACATCGCAGATACATCGCCCTCCCACTGGGCATTTGCATACCGAGGCATGACAGCATCTGGCTGCACAGCCCTCCCCCGGAAGAGGGAGTGGCTGCACCATAGCCCACTGAGAAGTAAGGAGGCAGAGCTAGGTGCTAGGTGCCATTTTTGGAACATATCCAAAAACCAGGGATGAGATTTACAGCTGCCACCACCACCCGAATGCAGCACGGCACGGGCAGTGCCTGGCATAGCTCCTGCCGAGCTGCCACCACCGCCGCTCGGTACCCAGCAGGGCTCCTGCCATCTCTATCGCTGCGATGCAGAATCAAAGTCACCTCCACCCCTTCGGGGACTCAAACAGCTTTTCCATCCAAAGCCATGAACACGTTCCCAGAGCCTTTGAGAATGGCTTTCCAGATGAAGTCCCCACTCGCCTTCTTGGGTTTTGGGAGCCATCACTTGCCCACTCACTACAGGTGGCCCTCCCCACCAATGACAACAGGCATGACTCCAGTCTGCTTGCCACTGCCCCTCCTCCACTCGGCTCCCTGCCGCTTGCCGCTCCACAGAGAACAAGGAGGAAAAAGGCAGGTCTCGCATTCTCAAGCTACCCCAAGCTGAAAGCCACAGAAAGAACCACCCCTTGCTGTTTTCAAACAATAGGAAGGACTTCTGTGCCATCAGCCATGCACCAGTGTCCCCCTGCAGTCCATAAAAGCTCACACAGTCACCCCAGCAACAAAAACTTGAGCCCCAACATCCAAAACTGACAATGCCCAGATCTGATTTTAAACTCTCCATGTTTTACAATCCAATCTGCAGTGTGCCACAGCAACCAGCTCCTGACCTGGCTATGGCATTAATGTTGTAGGTTGAGAGACCAATTGTCTCACCACGGGCAAAAGAAATGACTCAGACAAACAGATTGCAAAAATGGTGGAAAGTATAAACGAAAAAATAATGAAAGTTTTACAGAGAACCACAAAGTTTTACAGAGAACCACAAGCACTGTGACAAAATTTCAGCTCCCTCTATTATAAGCTCCCTCTATTATAATTTCAGTGGGAAGCTCTCTCGGGAATGCGCCAAGCCCAGCAGCCTTGGAAGGCATTCACTGCTTTCTTTTTCAGGCAACGGGAACTGCCAGGACCCCAGCAATCCCAAGGCACTCTACAGGGATCGGCATAGCCGTCCTTTCACATGCCTGCTGCTCGTGATCACTACGTCACCAGTGGCAAACTTAAAAAGGGAGCGGCAGCTCACAGGGGCTTCCATTTCAGTGGGAATCTCTCCTGTATTCCCCCTCGGCAGCAGCCACATGCACCACCACACTTTTTCTAAGTTTTTTTTGTCCAGTAGGTCATGTGGCCAGGGATGGGCATGGTGGTAACTCGTAGCAATAATTATTTCAAAAAATCAGTGTTGACCCGGGCTGAGATGGAACATAAGCAGGTAGCTGTCCAGGTGTCTGGCTGCAGAGAGTGCTGGAGCCTGGCTCTTGAGATGCAGGGTAGTGGGGACAACTGCATTAGGTGTGAGAAGATCAACTATCTGCTTAACCTGGTGGCCAAACTGAAGGACAAGGTTGCTAGGCTTAGGGCTGTAAGGGAATGTAGAAAAGAGATGAACCTGAGTAACCAGGCTCTGCAGGCTCCCCCATCAGAGGCTGGTTACCCAAAAAGCAGTGGGGAATGGATGCATGTTCCTCTCAAAAGACGCAAAGTAAAATCTCCTTGCCTCCCCTCGCCTTCCCCGATGCCATTGGAAAACAAGTATGGGGCACTGGAGGTCAAGGGTGAGGTGATTCTGATGCCGGAAGACACACCATCTGGGGTTTTCCCTGAGACTAAACAGCCTAAGGTTAAACAGCCTCCCCCCAGCATCAGGACTTGCTCCCTCAAAAAAATCAAGAGGGTAATTGTTATTGGTGATTCCCTCCTGAGGGGAACAGAGGGCCCCATATGTTGGCCAGACCCTTCTCACAGGGAAGTATGCTGCCTCCTGGGAGCTCAAGTTAGAGATGTGTGGTGGTTTGAGCCTTAACTGGGAGTTAAGAGCTCAGGTGGAGGCAAGGCTGAGAATCTCTCCCCCACTCCCCCCTCCTCCCTTCCAACAGAGAGAAGAGAAAAGGAAGGAGCAAATTCACCAAACAATAATTTGGAGTCAGCTTGGAAGTAGAAAGGTAAAGAGTTGTCTTTAAAATATATACATATATATATATATATATATATATATATATATATATATATATATAAAACAGGAAAAGGTTCACAAGGGCAAGGGCAAGGAACAAGGATGGATGGGAGGGGGACAAAAACGAGAGAATAATACAAAACCAGCCTTTCTCTGAGGAAGCGTGGGGGCAGCAGGGAGAAGGATCAGGTCCGATCACATGGCAGAAGAGCGGTGGTGAATGGTGTCACATGCAGCTGGTGGTCCAGTCAGTAGTGGTGTGCCTCAAGGACCAGTGCTGGGCCCCATCCTTTTCAATATCTTTATTGATGATCTGGATGAGGGCATTGAGTCCATCATCAGTAAATTTGCAGTCGACACCAAGCTGGGGGCAGCTGTATCACAGTATCACAGTATCACCAAGGTCGGAAGAGACCTCGAAGATCATCCAGTCCAACCTATCCCCACTGACCTCATGACTAGACCATGGCACTGAGTGCCACACCCAATCCCCTCTTGAACACATCCAGGGATGGTGATTCCACCGCCTCCCTGGGCAGCACATTCCCATGGCAAACAACTCTCTCGGTGAAGAACTTTCTCCTCAACTAAACTTCCCCTGGCACAGTTTAAGACTGTGTCCTCTTGTTCTGGTGATGGTTGCCTTGGAGAAGAGACCAATTCCCTCCTGGCTACAACCACCCTTCAAGTAGTTGTAGAGAGCAATGAGGTCTCCCCTGAGCCTCCTCTTCTCCAGGATAAACAATCCCTCAGCCTCTCCTCATAGGGCTTGTGCTCAAGGCCTCTCACCAGCCTCATTGCCCTTCTCTGGACACATTCAAGTGTCTCGATGTCCTTAAACTGAGGGGCCCAGAACTGGACACCGTACTCAAGGTGTTGATCTGCTGGAGTGTAGAGGGGCTTTGCAGAGGGACCTTGACAGGCTGCACAGATGGGCAGAATCCAACGGCATGAGATTGAACACATCCAAGTGCCGGGTTCTGCACATTGGCCACAACAACCCCATGCAGTGCTACAGGCTGGGGTCAGAGTGGCTGGAGAAGGGCCAGGCAGAGAGGGACCTGGGGGTACTGGTTGATGGGAGGCTGAACATGAGCCTGCAGTGTGCCCAGGTGTCCAAGAGGGCTAATGGCATCCTGGCCTGCATCAGGAACAGTGTGGCCAGCAGGAGCAGGGAGGTCATTCTACCCCTGTACACTGCACTGGTTAGGCCACACCTTGAGTCCTGTGTCCAGTTCTGGGCCCCTCAGTTTAGGAAGGATGTTGTCTTGCTGGAACCTGTCCAGAGAAGGGCAATGAAGTTGGTGAGGGGTTTGGAACACAGGCCCTATGTGGAGGGACTCAGGGAGTTGGGAGGGACTGGGAGTTGCTTAGCCTGGAGAAGAGGAGACTGAGGGGTGACCTTCTTGCTCTCTCCAACTACCTGAAGGGAGGTTGTAGCCAGGCAGAGGTTGGTCTCTTCTCCCAGGTAACCAGCACCAGAACAAGAGGACACAGTCTCAAGCTGTGCCCGGGGAGGTTTAGGCTGGATGTTAGGAAGAAGTTCTAGCCAGAGAGATTAATTGCCCATTGGAATGTGCTGCCCAGGGAGGTGGTGGAGTCACCATCATTGGAGGTGTTTAGGAGGAGACTTGATAGGGTGCTTGGTTGCATGGTTTAGTTGAGTAGGTGGTGTTGGCTGATAGGTTGGACACAATGATCTTGAAGGTCTCTTCCAACCTGGTCTATTCTATCCTATTCTATTCTATCCTATTCTATTCTATTCTATCCTATTCCATTCTATTCTATTCTATTCTAAAAGAGAGAGATCCCCAAACTTACCCATGAACATCTCATCCCCACCTCAGGGTACACCCAAACCCCCCAGGTCTCTTTCTCTCTCCCCCCAACCCAACCTTGGGCATAGCCAGGCCCAAGAGAGGCAGCTCACCTCATTACTCAGGCAGCGGTGGGGAAGAAAGAGGAAGTGAGGACCCCCTGCTGATGTATTGTAGGGGTGCAAGGCACTATGGGATGAAATACTTGGCTTCCTGTGCCCACCAACTGGGTTGGACCCCATGGGACATGCCTGAATCACCACACACTGAAAATCAAACATGGTTCAGTTCCAGTGTGGCAGAGTGGATTGTATTTCAGATTAGATATGATTCATAGCAGGGTTGCAGTCTTGACGAAGCAAAGCCTCTATTCTGTCATTTGCCACCCACCCTTTATTTTATCCTGTTTGCGTGGAGTGGTTAGTATTGAAATGAGTTGTCTCCCTCTATTATCAGCTCACTGCTGGAGTGTTTAGTTTCACTAAACTACCTTAATTGCTAAAAACTTTCATTTCAATCACTCACAAATAAAACTTTCAACCCACCACACTGTCTAAAATCAATTCTTTGTTAAGTAACAGCTGCAAAATTCACTGCAACTGATTGCCAGATATGTTGTTAATTCTTAAAAATGTTAATAGCTTCAGCCTTCAATTGAAAGTTTTAGTGACTGAAATTTTAATTTACTCCCCCTTACTCCTCCTAGAAAATTTTAAGACAGGTTAACCTGTCAAAAGCAGAATCACTACTGATGCAGTTGAGGCAGAGAGGAAAGTTGTGTATCCTCATTATAACCATAATTGTCATTATTACCATAATTGTCATTTGGAATCTGTTTTAAAAAATCATATTTGCTTTGTAATGGTGGATTATGGCTAAATTTGGAGTTTTTTATGGACTGTGGGGGCTTGTGAAATTCAAATATGAAAAACTGTCAGTTAAACAATTCTTGAAAAGCCATAACTTATACCAATACAAAGAAACATGAACAAGTGCTTGGAGGGATGAAAATCCATACTGTGCTTTGGTAGCTAACCACTTACAGAAACATTAACATTCTTGGGCAGTTTCAGTCTGTGAGCTTCTGAAGTAACTTAGGAACCATCAGGATTCACTTCTTAGCAGACTTGTAACATCCTGAAAAAAAACAGCCTCTAGTATTTATGAATTACAATGCTGACTTTCTTGATTAATTTTTCCTTAATTTTGCTTTTGTATGCATGCTCAGATGAGTAGTTCAATAGACTGATAGAGGCATGAATAGATATGCTAACTAGCACCACAGCTAACCTTTAAAAATTGTTAAAGCTGCCAGCTTTCAATTAAATAGTTTCATTTTTCTTTTTCCGAACTGAAATACAAATATTGTGTGTACACTTGACGCCAGCAGGGGTACTTCCAGGAACAATTTTTTAAGATACATTTTTTTCAATATAGAAACCAGATTCAGAAAAGATGTCAATTTTACAATCCTCATTTACAGTCCCTGTCATGGGAATGTGCTTGTGCCAGTAGATTTCTTTTCATTCTCACTACAATCATTGTCATCTAAATGAGGTATAGAGATTTGAATATTTCACATGTTGTCTTCCTGAAATAGCAAGATCTGAGAGAAGAGGAAAAAAGAGGGAAAGGGAAGAGTTGGAGACCTGAGATGCTACATTAATACATGTGTTGGAAGTTGAAGGAAAATGTTTTGCATTTAAATAAGACTTAGAAAACATTTTCCAACAACTGAAGAAAACTGAATTTCACAGTTCCCACTTTCCTGCTAAGTGGTTCCTTTCAGAGATTGGAATATCTGAGAAAAAGAATAAGATCTGGGAGAAGGAAAAAAAACAAAACAAAACAAAACAAAACAAAAACCCACAACCAACCAGTCACTGAATTGTATCCTTATTGGTCATTGTTAAACTGTAAATATAGATAGCCATAAATCCCAAGTATTTGAACTTAGAATTTAAAGAAACTTCACTATTATTCTGTTTGAGTGAGTCAGACACCACAGTAACAAGAGTGGAAATTACCATACTTTTTACTATGAATTTACAACAGTGGTAGGAATTTCTGGTTTGGAGCAAGGAATAACTCATATTTCATATATCTGTGTATTATACCCATATGCAAAACTTATGATTTTTATGGTAAGGACCATGTGTACCCATACTTTTTTATTTGGAGAAAGGATCCCTTACCTACAGGTAAGACACCTAAAGTCATGGCTGATTCTCTAATTGACTTGTTCCTCCAGGGGCCATCCAAAACTGCATAAGTTAGAAAGCAGGCAACAGTGAGATGATTAACAGCCATGAAGTCATAAAAGTCAATACTGTTATGGGATGTTTCAAAGTCACATAAATATATGTAGAGTTCTTTTTTTTTGCCTTTCCTGTCCAGCTGCTGCATTCCTGGAAGTCTCTAGACCATTTTAGTCATCAAAGACATAATTTTTAAAGACTGCAGACCCTTAAACAATAACTGAGCAATTTTCTCCTTTTCTAACCCATCATGGAATAATTTCCCCTATTAAAAAAAAAAATCAAAATATTATCTCAGTGAATGAGTTGAGGAAGGGTTTATCAGGACCAAATAATCCATTCCCACTTTCCTTTTCTCAGCCCTTGTATGGCTGCTCATGTCTGGAAGGGTGTACCTGTTTTGGGGTTGTTTGTTTTTTTTGGTTTCTCACCTCCTGGGGAAGCACTGAGATTTGGGAAACAAAATTGTTTGCCTCTGTCATTAGTGACCAGGATCTTGTGTTCAAGCAGAATAATTTGAAATAGAAATTGCTATTTGACTATGCATAATTACGAAAAATAATTTTCAGACTCCAAAGTAATCTTCTCCAATCAGTTCTAGATGAGCAGACAATATCAAAACACTATGGCTGTAAAACAGAATTTGCCAGGTTTGCGAATCATCATAAAACTCTACACATACCTAATTATATGAAAATATACCACGTTACAGAGAATGTAATGTATAAAAAAATACATTACACTTGAACTCCATCACAGCTCTGACACTTCATGTAGCAGGTCACAAGAATGAGCAAAAATGTTTGATTGTTAGAATGACACTAGATTTTGAGTTATTAAGGAAACTACCTATTCAGTTTTCTCTCTTCTTAACTATGACTTTCCAGACCTTCATTTCAAATCAAACTGTGTTATTCCAATCATGTCATCAACATCTTCATTTCTACAAGAAAAGTAATTAGTTTGAAAAAATCTCAACATTAAGATTTCCAGTCACACAAGCTTTGTATTTCTTTATTTTGTCATTTCTTTAATGTGTAATTTGCTATCATTCACATCATATGTAATGGCTACACTTTGCAACTGATATGGACAAGGGGAATCAGATTAAAGGATGAAGGTATTCCAATATTAGTAGCTAAACAAAAACAGTATTAGAAAAAAAAACATATGTATTTCTCCCATTCCAAAAAGTTTTAGATTCATAATATTTTGCTTAATGAAACTTTATGCTCCCTGTAGTAAATAGTCATGGAATAAGGTGGAGCAAGTGTAGGAACAGACTACCAATTAAGACATATGAATTATTTGTCCAAGGATGACTATATTAGCAAGAAGACAGATGTGATACTTAGCTCTTAAATGAAAAACCTAAATAAAATTTCTAAACATGGACCAAGAGGAAGTCAGGTTGTGCCACGAAAAATAAAATTTTAAAAGAGGTGGAAAAAGGAAGAATTAAAAAGGCAAAATAATAAGTTAAAGGAAGACATGATCAAACAAGCCTAATTGAAAGAGAATCACTGTCACAGCTGAGCCACTGCAACATAAGAGGCACCCACTGCTAGCCAAACTAAGAAGGTTTTCTCCCTGAAAAGGTCTCCTCAAATCAGCAAAAGTATGTTTTGATCTTCCCATATCCTCTGATGATGTTTGTATAAGAAGATGGATATATTTAATTCTGAATTATTGTTTTCTGTATTTTGAAAATCCTCAAACTGTAGTTTCAATTAAATATGGTAGCAATCTTCCCACTTTGTCTCCAGGAACAGAATCTGCTGGTCAATAGTTGCTCCATTCCACCTAAACAATAGCTACATTTCTCTGATCAGTATAGGGAATTACATAATGCTCCTTGTATTTTCCAGAGTAGTTTTTTAACATTTAAGTTGGTCTTGTAATGCACTTCAAAATCCTATCAATGAAATGTGCAACTTTAATGTACAGTAATAGATAAATGTGCTGGGTACATACAACTAAGAAAAAAAAATGATAGATGACTACATGGATATCTTCACATAGAAAGATATTACTGTACACACTAATGCATATTATTCTATTTCAAATTCCTAATGTAAAAAAAAAAAAAGTCACTTATTTAAAGGAACATATCTAATGATCCCAAACATGTTTACCCATTTAAATCCCTTAGTAAACCACTAAATTGCAACAATATACTGCCTAACAAGAACGTCAGAATTTGTTCTTACATTTTTTTACATTCCTTTGCATAGGACAATAAGAAACTGAACAGGGAGTCATTCAATGCCTCAGAGCTTGAAGTAGAGGATGAAGGGATTGAGAGCCTGTGGATTAAAATCAGAGGGAGGCCTAACAAATCTGACATCCTGGTTGGACTCTGTTATAGACCACCCAACCAGGATGAGAAGGTGGATGAAATAATCTATAAGCAACTGGAGGCTGTCTCAAGATCATCAGATCTTGTCCTTGTGGGTGACTTTAACTTGACAGATATCTGCTGGGAACTTAATTCAGCAGAGAGGATGCAGTCCAGAAGATTCCTAGAGCATATGGAGGACAGCTTGCTGATGCAGCTGTTAAGTGAGCCTACCAGGGGTCAGGCTCTGCTTGACCTGCTGTTCTCCAATAGAGAAGGGCTGGTGGGAGACATGACCATGGGAGGCTGCCTAGGGTACAGTGACCACGAGATAGTGAAGTTTTCAGTATGTAGGGAGATAGGGAGGAGCCCTAACAGAACCCTCACCTTGGACTTCCAGAGGGGAAACTTCAGCTTGTTTAAGAAAATTATTTGCAAAGTTCCCTGGGTATCAACCCTCAAGAACCGAGGGGTCCAGGATAGTTGGACCTGCTTCAAACAGGAGCTCTTGAAGGCACAGGAACTGGCGGTTCCCATCTGCTGAAAGATGAGCCCCCAGGGAAGGTGACCAGCCTGGATGAGCAAGCAGCTCCTGAAGGAAGTAAGGGGAAAAAAAGAGGCTGTATCACCTTTGGAAGGAGGGGTAGGCTTCTTGTGATATGTTTAAGGATGTTATTAGATTATGCAGGAGAAAAATTAGAGAGGCAAAGGCCCAGTTGGAACTGAAGCTGGCCACCTCTGTCAAAGATAATAAAAAGCTAAAAAGAGGGTCTAGAAGAACCTCCACTCCTTATTGGACTTGGAGGGTAACACTATAACTAAATATGAGGAAAAGGCTGAGGTCCTCAGTACCTTCTTTGCCTCAATTTTCAACAGTAAGGCAGGAGGAGTTCAGGACGAGTGGCCTCCTGAGCTGGGTGATGGGGTCGGGGAGCAGTGTATCCATGAAGAATTAGTTCAGGACTTGCTGAGCCACTTGGATACTCACAAGTCCATGGGACCAGATGTGTTCCATCCTAGAGTGCTGAGAGAGCTGGCAGATGAGCTGGCCAAGCCATTCTCCATCATTTTCCACCAGTCCTGGCTCACTGGAGAGGTCCCAGATGACTTGAAATTGGCCAATGTGATCCCCATCCAAAAGAAGCATCAGATGGGGGAACCTGGAAACTCCAGGCCTGTCAGCCTGACCTCAGTGCCTGGCAAGATTATGGGGCAAATTATCCTGGGGGCAATAACTGCGCACCTGCAGGATGGCCAAGGGTTCAGGTCCAGCCAACATGGATTTAGGAAGGGTAGATCCTGCCTCTCCAACCTGATCTCCTTCTATGATCAGGTGACCTGCTTGGTGGATGTGGGGAAGGCTGTGCATGTGGTCTCCCTGGACTTCAGCAAGGTCTTTGACACCATCCCCCACAGCAAACTCCTGGCCAAGGTGTCTGCTCGTGGTTTGGACAGCAACACTCTGTGCTGGGTTAGGAGCTGGCTGGAGGGCCGAGTCCAGAGAGTGGTGGTTAATGGTGTCACATCCAGTTGGTGGCCAGTCACTAGTGGTGGCCCCCAGGGATCACTTCTGGGCCCCATCCTCTTTAATATCTTCATTGATGATATGGATGAGGGCATTGAGTCAGTCATCAGCAAATTTGCTGCAAATTTGCAGATGACACCAAGTTGGGAGCAGATGTTGCTCTGTTAGAGGGTGGAAGGGCTCTGCAGAGGGACCTGGACTGACTGGACAGATGGGCAGAGTCCAACAAGATGACATTTAACACATCCAAGTTCCGGGTGCTACACTTTGGCCACAACAACCCCATGCAGAGCTACAGGCTGGAGTCGGAGTGGCTGGAGAGCAGCCAGGTAGAAAGGGACCTGGGGGTACTGATTGACAGCCACCTAAACATGAGCCAGCAGTGTGCCCAAGTGGCCAAGAAGGCCAATGGTGTCCTGGCCTGCATCAAGAACAGTGTGGCCAGCAGGAGCAGGGAAGGCATTGTGCCCCTGTACTCTGCACTGGTTAGGTCACACCTTGAGTCCTGTGTCCAGTTCTGGGCCCCTCAGCTTAAGAAGGACATTGAGACACTTGAATGTGTCCAGAGAAGGGCAATGAGGCTAGTGAGAGGCCTTGAGCACAAGCCCCATGAGGAGAGGCTGAGGGAGCTGGGATTGTTTAGCCTGGAGAAGCGGAGGCTCAGGGGGGATCTCATTGCTGTCTACAACTACCTGAAGGGTGGTTGTAGCCAGGAGGGGATTGGTCTCTTCTTTCAAGCAACCAGCACCAGAACAAGGGGACACAGTCTCAAGCTGCACCAGGGGAAGTTTAGGCTCAAGGTGAGGAGAAAGTTCTTCATTGAGAGAGTTGTTAGGCACTGGAATGTGCTGCTCAGGGAGGTGTGGCGTCCATCCCTGGAGGTGTTCAAGAGGGATTGGATGTGACACTTGGTGCCATGATCTAGTCATGGGGTCTGTGGTGACAGGTTGGACTTGGTGATCTTTGAGGTCTCTTCCAACCTTGGTGAGTTTGTGATTCTGTGAATGAACAGAGATTAATTTAGGTAAGAATTAATATAATTCACAATTGTATTAGCACCTGTTAAGATTCCTAGTTCTGTGGAAAACTTAGTGATACACTCCTGAGTGAATTAAAATAGAGGATGATTAGGAATGAAATAGTTTCTAGGTGTACTGACAGGACTGCTAGGCATAATTATAGATTTCTGGGGTGACCTGTTTGGAGTTTACTCCATAATTTTATGTAAATTATGAATAACTTTATTTTTTAGGTTAAATGCTAATATGTTATTTAATTGCACAAGTGAGTTCTATGAGTACTAGTAGACACATATTACAGTTTATGAACCTAGCATCAGATAAAAGTCAAGTGAATTGCAGGATGAAGGACTTTTCATTCATTTTTTCTTCTTCTGACATGTTCTTATCTCCATTAAGAAGATGAAAAAAAAAAAAAAGAAGCACGAACAGACAAACAAAAACCTATTTGTCCCTGGATGTTTGCTGTATTATGTAAGTTACAGCAAAACTCACTTCATTCACTCACATCCATTCTTTAGGATGTGGGGGTGTCTCAGTCCAGACAGGGAAAGAGACTCAGTTCTTTTGAATATTCCCGTGTTATAAAATTAGAGGCACAAACAAGGCCAAAATATTAACAGCGAGGCTATTTATTACACAAATAATGTGAATGGATCAGTAGGGGAGAAAGAGAAAATTGAGAGAGAGAAGAAGGAGAGAGAAGAAGAAAGGAATTACATTACCTCATCCCCCAAGACAGTTTGAGTCTATGGAGGAAGGCTGCTGCAGCTTTGGCATGGAGCAGATGTTGTCCTTGTTGGCTGTGCAGTGTCCTCTGAGCAGCCTCCTCAGCTGCATGAGTTGTAGGAAGCAGAATTTAGGACACGGAAAGAGGGTTTCTCTTGATCTGCTCCTTCCAGGCTACATGGTGATGTCTCCTGGTATTCCCTCCATTTTTCTTCACAGTGGCATTGTCCCAGTCTTTCCCTTCTCCCAAGCCGGTAGTTGCTCAGATCTTTTATACATTTTTTTAGGTATGTATATTCCAGATAGTATTGATTGCAGTGGCTTCTGCTCATTATTTCCAGGGCAGCAGCAGTCTGGTGAGGAATCTTTATCTATGCACCTTCCAGAGAGTCATTATCCAGTGACAACTGTCCAATACACATCAGCTATTGTCTGGGCAAAGCGGCAAAGGTGATTTTATCTTTGTTGAGTCACATCAAGAGAGAGAACATATAGACTGTCACAGGGGTTTAAAATTTTCACTTCCTTTTCCTCACTTATTCTGCATGATGAAAACAAAAGTCAAATAAAATGAAGACAGATGCATGGGAACAGGGCTTTTCAGAATCTACCTCTTCAGAGGCAGGAACTCGGAAGGAATGAATTTAGAAGGAAGGAATGAATTCAGGAGGGAAGAAAGGAATTCAGGAGTGAATGAAGGAATTCAGGAAGGAATTAAGGAAGTAAGGAATTCAGGAAGGAATTCAGGAAGGAAGGAATTCAGGAATTCAGGAAGGAAGGAAAGAAGGAAGGAAGGAATTCTAAAGGAATTTGGAAGCATGCAGGAAAATATTTGACTTCATTCAAATTAGAGAAAGCTATGTTTAGTCTATAGCTCAGAGAAGAATGTAAAAACTTTGTAATGAAAGGAGAGATCATGGGTAGAACGTGTTTGGATGGGTTAAAATGTTATTTTCTTACTTTGACCTATTATGTGCCTTAATTACACACATGCCAGTAGAAAATCGCCAATTAAGATGTGACACCTATGCTTTCAAAAAACCTGTATAACCTCACTGTATAATGTAATAAAGGTCTTCACCTGCTTCCATCTTGTCCTGAAAGCATTGCTCAAGGTGATAAGAACAACTATTTAACAACAAATGGTGACCCCAAACTTGTGCCTTGACCAACGACTCATTACAATTCCCACTTGCACCATCAAGCAGAAATTTGGCTTTTAAGTACTGTGGAGATGCTCGTGTACATCTACATCACTAATGGTAGCTATTAGATTAGTCTCTGTGAGATTATCTGCTTTTATGCCAGTGACATTCCCTGATTTGCCAGAGATTATGGACGAGATACACGTCTAAGATAAGGCGAGGTACACCTGATAAAAAGGAGCTAATTATATTTGAGATTATAGACACAATATACACCTAAGATAAGGTGGGGTACGCCAGAGATAAAGGTGCAAGAGTAGCCGAAGAAGAAAGAAGAAAAGAAATGGGGGAAAAAAGCAGAAAGAAGGGTTGGTGCCTGAAAAAGAAGAAACAGCTCTGCAGTGACGGAGGTGACCAGTCAGGGGAAATTGGGTGGTTGGTGCCTCCTTTTGACAAACACGTAATGGGTAATCAGGTAACAAAAGAAGAGAAATCGATACTGAAAGTCATTACGCATGTCTTTAAAAAAATAGCAACAACTTATGAGGAGAAAAAAATTACTTCATTACTTATATAGCTTAGAGAGAATACTGAACCTTGTAACATGGAAAATGCTTTCAATATTTTGGCATGGGAGCGGGGTGGAGCGGTTTTATTTGAGGCAGCAACAAAAGGCAATGAAGTTGCTACGTCTTCCCATACAACATGGAGATTAGTTAAAGATTCTTTAGAACAACTAGCAGAAGATCATAAGGCAACTTCAGCAGTACTTAACGCTACTTCACCAGAACAAAGCCCGTCTTCATCACCCAACCCACCCCCTCCACCTCCACCTCCACCTCCACCTCCACCTCCACCTCCACCTCCACCTCCCTGCTGCTAAATTCGCCTTCTCCTTTGGTACAGGAGCTGCAAACACTATTTCAGGCGCTGGTGCCTGTCCAACAGCAACAGCAGCTTGTTACAAACCAACAGCAGGCTAGTGAAGGTCCACCGCCAGCGTCACCGACAGCCCCTGCATCACCCTGCTGGGGATCTGACTCTCGTGCTGCCAGCGGCCCCGTCCGCTAGCATGCCAGCTTCAAACTCAGACTAAGCCTCAGTCTCAACAGCCCATAGCCCACCCACAGCAGCAGCCTGCTTAAAGTCCAATGCTAGCATTACCGACAGCTCGCCCACTATCACACCAGACTCAGACTCAGACTCAGCCTCAACTTCAGTCTCAACAGCCCACACCCCCGCACACAGGAGAACCTTTTTGAACACCCTCTGCTACTACCTCTGGCAGCCCCAACGCAGCTTGCTCTACCTTTAGAACCATTTTATGACACTCCTGATACTTCCATATATTCAGATTCATCCACAGTTCGCGATCCTATTAAAACTCGGAAAAAATTCATGAATGTGAAGTTAAAGAAACAGGAAAACAGTTGGTAGCTCTTCCTGCAATGATTAATGCACAGGGTAATGTTGTTTTTGAACCAGCAGGATGGCCATTAATGCGAGATTTAAGTAAAACAGTTATGGAATATGGTCTCAATTCCCCTTACACTCAGAGCCTTTTACAAACTGCTTTTTCACCAATCTTAACACCTTTTGATATTACTACAATTGTCAGAGTAATAGTAACACTGATGCAGTTAGCTGGTTTTGATACTAGAGTGGTGTAGCTTATGCCAAACAGCAGCAACTGAAAATGCAGAGACAATGAGGAGATCCTGTACGTCATGTAACAGATGCACAATTATTAGGTATCCGACCACATACAGACCCAAACGTACAAGCAACTTGGCACCCAGAAATTCTTAGTCAAAGTAAACAACTAGCACGACAAGCATTACGATATGTTCCTGATTTGAAAAAGTGTACTTTAAAATTAACATCTATTAAACAATGTCCATCAGAAACTTTTTTAAATTTCATAGATAAAGGATATGATAGACAAACAAGTTGAACATGAGGAGGCAGTAGAAACTACTAAAATTGCTTGCCTTGGAGAATGCAAATGCAGAATGTAAGAAAATGATACTCCCCTTAAAGGAGCCTACAATAATACAATAATACAAAACAATACACCACGTTGGAAGAGACCTTCAAGATCATCGTGTCCAACCTATCACCAATCCAACCCACCTAAACAACTAGATCATGGCACCAAGTACCCCATCAAGTCTCCTCCTGAACACCTCCAATGATGGTGACTCCACCACCTCCCTGGGCAGACCATTCCAGTGGGCAATCACTCTCTCTGTATAAAACTTCCTCCTAACATCCAGTCTAAACTTCCCCTGGTGCAGCTTGAGACTGTGTCCTCTTGTTCTGGTGTTGCCTGCCTGGGAGAAGAGACCAACCTCTGCCTGACCACAATCACCCTTCAGGTAGTTGGAGAGAGCAATAAGGTCACCCCTAAGTCTCCTCTTCTCCAGGCTAAGCAACCCCAGCTCCCTCAGCCTTTCCTCATAGGGCTTGTGTTCCAAGCCCCTCCCTAACTTTGCCTTCTCTGGACACGTTCCAGCAAGACAACATCCTTCCTAAACTGAGGGGCCCAGAACTGGACACTACTCTAGGCGTGGCCTAACCAGTGCAGTGTACTGGGGCAGAATGACCCCCCTGCACCTGCTGGCCACACTGTTCCTGATGCAGGCCAGGATGCCATTGGGTTTCTTGGCTGCCTGGGCACACTGCAGGCTCATGTTCAGCCTACAATCAACCAGCACCCCCCAGGTCCCTCTCTGCCTGGCCGCTCTCCAGCCACTCTGACCCCAGCCTGTAGCACTGCATGGGGTTGTTGTGGCCAATGTGCAGAACCTGGCACTTGGATGTGTTCAATCTCATGCCGTTGGATTCTGCCCATCTGTCCAGCCTGTCGAGGTCCCTCTGCAAAGCCTCTCTGCCCTCCAGCAGATCAACTCCCCCCCAAGCTTGGTGTCGTCCGCCAATTTACTGATGATGGACTCAATGCCCTCATCCAGATCATCAATAAAGATGTTGAAGAGCATGGGGCCCAGCACCGATCCCTGGGGCACACCACTAGTGACAGGCTGCCAGCTGGATGTAGCACCATTCACCACTACTCTCTGGGCTTGGCACTCCAGCCAGTTCCTAACCCAACACAGTGTGCTCCTGTCCAGGCCATGGGCTGCCAGCTTGGCCAGGAGTTTGCTGTAGGGGACGGTGTCAAAGGCCTTGGTGAGGTCCAGGTAGACTACATCCACAGGCCTCCCCACATCCACCAGGCAGGTCACCTGATCATAGAAGGAGATCAGGTTGGTCAGGCAGGACCTGCCCTTCCTAAATCCGTGCTGGCTAGACCTGAGCCCCTGGCCATCCTGGAAGTGCTGTGTGATTGCACTCAAGATGACCTGCTCCATAATGTTGCCTGGCACTGAGGTCAGGCTGACAGGCCTATAATTCCCTGGCTCTTCCAACTGGCCCTTCTTGTGGATGGGTACCACATTTGGTCAGCTTCCAGTCTTCTGGGACCTCTCCAGTGAGCCAGGACTGCTGAAAAATGATGAAGAGTGGCTTGGCCAGCTCATCTACCAGCTCTCTCAGCACTCTAGGATGAATCCCATCCAGTCCCACGGACTTGTGGGGGTTCAAGCGGCTGAGAAGATCCCTAATAATCCCATCCTGGAACAGAGGAGAACTATGCTGCTCCCTGGCTCCTTCTGCCAGCTCTGCAGGCCAGCTGTCTGGAAGACGTTCTGTCCTGATAATAAAATTGAGGCAAGAAGGTATTAAGCCCTATGCCTTTTCTTCTTCCTTTGTTACAACATTCCCCTCCGTGCCCACCAAGGAGTGGAAGTTGTCCTTGCCCTTTCTCTTGCTATTAATATATTTATAGAAGGACTTTTTTTGTTGTCCTTCACAGCAGAGGCCAGTCTGAGCTCCAAATGTGCTTTTGCCTCCCTAATTCTTTTCCTACAAGACCTAGCAACTTCCCTAAACATTTCATGGGTTGCCTCCCCTTCCTTCCAAAGATGATACACCCTCTTTTTTTCCCTTAGTTCCTTTAGAAGTTGATTGACCATCCAGGCTGGCCGTCTGTCCCGGCGGCTCATCTTCCGGCACGTTGGCACAGCCTGTTCCTGCTCCTTCAAGAGCTCTTCCTTGAAGTAGGTCCAGCTTTTCTGGACCCCTTTATTTTTGAGGGCTGTTTCCCAAGGAACCTTCTGAGTTAGCTCCTTGAGTAGCCTGAAGTCTGCCCTCCTGAAGTCCAGAGTGGTGGTCTTCTTGCTGCCCCTCTTAGCTTGACTGGTCACTGGTGCCTAAACACCCTCCGACCACCACATCACCCACCAGCCCTTCCCTGTTGGTGAAGAGGAGGTCAAGCAGAGCCTTACCCCTAGTAGGTTCGCACAGCACCAGGGATAAGAAGCTGTCTTCCATGCACTCTAAATAGTAGAGATGATCAAAGTGTGGCAGAAACTAAATTCTACAAAATCAGACATTAAAGACTGTGGCTGCTAACATCGCTTCTGCAGTGGCTGGTGAATTTGTGACAGCTCTTAAAAATTCTCCTACATGTTTTAATTGTGGACAAAAAAGACATTATATTCGAAACTGTAATATAAGACAAGGGACAGTTAATTCTTGGCACAATACCTTTTGTTTTAGATGCAGGAGGAATAATCACCTCACAAATCAGTGTAATTTAAAATTTGATATTTACAGGAATGCTTTACCAATGCTGATGGGAAACAGGCAACAGAGCATGAGGAGGGGGGGTGCAATGATACAAAATCCCAACCTCAGACAATCATTAACGCTTTCCTCCCAGCCACAGAGGGAAGTGCCGGACTGGATCTTGCCACAACACCACCAACTGCAATAAGAGATCAGAGTGTCATAAGATGCCACTAAATTATGGTCCAAGAGGTAAAGGACTGAGTGCCTTGCTTATAGGGCATTTAAATGCTACCCTAGAAGGATTATTTGTACTGCCTGATGTTATTGATTCTGATTTTGTAGGTCAAATACAAGCTTTAGTGTGGACTCCATCCCCTCCTGTCTTTCTTCCATCAGGGAGTGTTATCACACAGCTTGTGCCTTTTAAGAATCAACTTACCAATGTAGGAGGAATAAAAAGAGGAACACATGGCTTTGGATCAACAGAAAAACCTGAAATATACTGGACTCAGACTTTAACAACTAAAAGACCTTCGTTAACTTGCCACCTTTTACTTACAAGTGCAAAGCCTTCTGAGATTCAAATTTGTGGTATGATTGATACAGGAGCTGATGTGACCATTATTTCAGCACAAGACTGGCCAAGTTCCTAGCCTTTAGTAAAACCTTTAGATGCACTTTCTGGTATTGGAGGAGCAACAGTGGCACATCAAAGTGCCATGTATGTCCAAATTGTGACTCCAGAAGGGCAGATTGCCACCGTTTGCCCATGTGTCTCCAAAGTACCCATAAATCTCTGGGGATGAGATGTTCTGTCAAATTGGAATTTTACTATTAGTACATCTCCACATTTTTTGTAGGGGACAGTGATTCAAGGATCTACTCTCCTACAACACCAAAGCTTACTTGGCTTACTGAAACACTGGTGTGGGTGGATCAGTGGCCCCTTACTGAAGAAAAAACCTGCACTTTAAAAAACATAGTACAGGAACCATTAGAACAGGGACATATTATACCTTCAACTAGTCCTTGGAACACTCCAGTTTTTGTAATAAAGAAGAATGGAACTTGGAGAATGATACAAGATCTTTGAAAAATAAATGAAATCATAGAAGATATAGGACCTTTACAACCAGGAATGCCTTCACCTACCATGATACACAAGGGTTGGGACATTATAGTCACAGATTTAAAGGACTGGTGTTTTACTATTTTTCTTGATCTACAAGACAGACACAAGTTTGTTTTTTCTATTCCTTCAATTAATAACTCAGAACCTTTACAAAGCTTCCACTGAGAAGTTTTACCCCAAGGAATGAAAAATTGTCCAAGTATTTGTCAAAAATTTGTAGGTGAATCTCTATGAAATAAGAAAATTTTTTCCAAATTGCTTCCGTTTGCATTACATGGATGATATACTTGTCGCAGCTTCAGACAAAAATCACTTACAACAAATAGCTATGCAAACACAAGAAGTTTTACAAAAAAGAGGACTTAAAATTACTTCAGATAAAATTCAAACAATTCCCCCTTGGAAGTATTTAGGATGGAAAATTTTAGATCAAACCATTGAACCACAAAATATTAAATTGGATTTTACTGTAAAAAAAATTGCAGAAATTGCTAGGAACGATGAATTGGATACGTCCATATTTAGGAATTACTAATATGGAACTTTCTCCACTTTTTGATTTACTGAAGGGTGACAATTCTTTGTTATCACCCCAACAGTTAACTCCTGAAGCTGAACAGGCAGTTTCAAAAATTGAAAAAGTTTTGACACAAAGAAAAGCTCACAGGTGACATACAGATCATCTTATTCTGTTGTGTTTTTGTGACTCTTTGTCAAGTTTATGGATTTGTAGGCCAGTGGATATCATCCCTGACCAATCCTTAAATTATCCTAGGATGGATTTTCTTACCAAATCAACCCAAAAAGACCATTTTTACTAAAATTGAAATGATATCAGATGTTATCATAAAAAGCCGTAAAAGAATTTTACAACTTTCTGGACAAGAACCATCCATAATGTATATACCCATAACTGCAGATTATTTAGATTGGTGTCAAGCAAATAGTTTATTTTTACAAGTAGCCTTAGAAGGCTATACAGGAAAAATTGACATACATTTTCCATCACATAAATTACTAAATTTTTGCAAGGACATTGTATCAGTCTCCAAACCATTGTGTCAGTCAACACCGGTAGAAGGTCCAACAGTGTTTACTGATGGCTCTGGAAAATCAGGCAAGGCTGTCATAGTCTGGCAGGAACAAAAAGAATGGAAACAAGAATTTTTTTTTTCAATTAAAGGCTTGCCACAAATTGTTGAGCTATATGCTGTGAAACAAGCTTTTTTAAAATGGCAAAAATCTCCTTTAAATGTAATTGCTGACTCACAATATGTTGCTAATGTGATTCCAAGATCAGAGAAATCCTGTCTTAAGCATCTTGCAAATGTTTAAAAATTTATGGAATTTATTAACATATCGAGAACATCCTTTTTATGTTATACATATCAGAACTCATACAAATCTTCCAGGATTCACTACAGAAGGAAATGCACTTGCAGATGCACTTATATTTCCTGTGCATCTCTCTCCAACACCTCACATTTTATCTCAAGCTAAATTGTCTCATGACTTTTTTCATCAAAGTGCTAAGGCTTTAAGGAAACAATTTTCTCTTTCATGGACACAGGCAAAACAAATTATTCGTGCCTGCCCAGACTGCCATGCCTTTGCCCCCTCAACTCAAACAGGGACTAACCCATGTGGATTACAGGCTCTACAGATATGGCAAACAGATATCACTCACATTCCAGAATTTGGATGACTGAAATATACTCATGTTTCTGTTGATACTTTTTCAGGAGCACTCTGGACCACAGTTCATACAGGGGAAAAAGCAGAGATTTTATTAGATATTGGCTTTCAGCATTTGCAGTATTGGGAATTCCTCATACTATCAAATCTGATAATGTTCCTGCCTATATCTCTCAAAAGACTCAGGAATTTTTAAAACAATGGGGCATAACACATTTAACTGGTATCCCACATTCCCCTACAGGTCAAGCAATTGTGGAAAACACTCACCACACATGAAAAGAAATATTAGAAAAATAAAAAGGGAGAATGGTTGGAGAAGCTCCTCAGAACAGACTTAGTAAAGCATTATATGTATTAAATTTTCTTGCTCTTACAGAAGCAGAAATGCCAATAATTCATTCTCATTTTGCTTCACTGCAGTGCAAAGATCTTACAGTGAGTCCCCAGAAAGCCAAGGTCTACATAAGTCCCTGCATGATGGTAAATGGGAAGGCCCTTACAATTCATTAAGGTGGGGAAAGGGATATGCTTGGGTTTTAACAGATTCAGGATCTAAGTGGATTCCAGCACAAAGTGTTCGACCAGCTCTTACCAGATCTTCTGAGGAAGTGACAAAAGATTCCTGAGATTAGAAAATGATGAAGCTTCTGATACTCTCTGTGATAATTAACATAACATTGAACTATCCATTAACTGAGTACCACCCTTCTAAATTAATTTCATGGAATAGTAGCAATATATGGGTAACCCTAGTTAAGGCCTTGAATCAAACTACTTTTTCTGCCTCTATGGCACAGCCAGAACAACCATTTCATACATGTTTGGTAGCAATTCCATTAGCAAATCTCTCAGAGATAGTAAAAGAAATAACTTCACAATTGCTAAAAACAAAATGTAAAAATAATATGACAATGTGTATTGAAGAAATTAATATGAGGAGTAATTACTTAGATAAAAATCAATGTAGAACCACAAGAAATAGAAATCTTAGGCAGTGTAAAAATGCCAGCATGCACCTACTTTACTTACACAGGAATAATGGATTCAAAGAATCTGGATCCAAGATGTTACTCTGGCAAATCCTATTTTGAAATGATTCCATGTGGAGTAATATTACTTTTAGGAAAGAAAAAGGTAAAGGACTGTCAAGTACTGATTGGCCTAGAAAATTACCCCCAGGAATTTTTCTTATCTGTGGAGATCAAGCTTGGACTGGCTTGCCCTCTAGGCTGATAAGAGGACCTTGATCTGTAGGACACCTTATTCTGTTAACACCTAATATTAGTATGATTTTAAACCATACTCAACTGGTTTTTCACAGACACAGGACTTTGAAGCCTCATTATGAATAGTAAATGTAGGGATTTCAGAGATTTGTGGAACAAAGGAGAAATAATAGCAGCTAGCATCTTTACTCCTGGAGCAGCTGCTGTGAAAGTGCTTTTGCAGTTAAATAGAATGAATTGTTGGTTAAAAAACAAAACAATGTCACATCAGAGATATTAAGTGATATAGCTACAACAATCTATTAGACATGTTACTTTACAGAATAGGGTTCCCATAGATTTCTTGTTACTTGTCCGTTGACATGGGTGTGAAGATTTTGATGGAATGTGTTGCATGAACCTTACTGAAAAACTCTAGTACCATCTGTCCTGGATGGACATAAAAAGCCTTAAAATGGCTTTTTACCAGACAATGAGGCAGAAGCTAGTAGATCTGCTTCTTTAGGCTTGCCTGGACATGTTTCAGAGCCAGAATGAGCCAGGTGGGTGTGCTTTTGGCCACCTTTGGAAAGAAGGCTTTCTATAGGTTGCAATACCAGGGTTTTACCCCTAGACTTGTGTTGCTACTGGCCATTATTGTCTCGGGAAATCTATAAGTATCGGCCCAAAGCGCCAGAGCATTTGTCTTGCCATTATCCACACTCTGGAAGGAACCACAAGCTTCGCTTGGAGGCTGAACTGTGTTTCAGTTTACCCAGACAAGAAAGCAAAGACCCCTCGCTATTCTCAGCATTGTAAAGCCCAGAGGACTGATAAGTGTCTTGCCGGGTCGAGAGGCGAAACCCCAGAGGAGCCAAGTCCCCGGGACAGTTTCGTTGGATTGGAGCAAGGAGTGAGCGCTGCTGCAAAAGGATTACAGCCGAGAAACCTCCTCTCTACAAAGCTTTTAGCTACAAACTCTTTGGGAGCAAATCCTGCCTCAACAATAAGCTGCAGACACCAACAGAAAGTGAAACTCTGTTCCTGCAGCTTCCGCGTGGTCAGCGCCATTTTGGTTTGTCTAGATCTTAACGTGTGCCACGAGGTATCAGGATCAGTGAGTAATTGCAATACCTGATTTTTATAAGCATCTATTGAAGGTCTGTTGCCCTGGGGAATTCTGAAGTTCCTCCTCCCCCCCCCCGCGTTGTGGGCAACCGCCGGCTTCATTGCCGAGGTTCCTTTTCTTTACAGTTTCAAGTGCTGTTTGTTGTTTCTGGATTTTTGTATTGTTTAAATTGTTAATTGTTCCTGCTGGTGAGGTATCTGTTCCACAACCGAAACCCTTCGAACCTGTAAATAGGTTTTATTTAATATTTTTGCGGTATTTTTGTGATTAATAAAATTATTAATATTTTATTAATCGCTCCGCTTATTGAACATTAATATATCCTTTTATAGACCAAAACATATGGCGCAGCGAGCACAGGGTTCTACAGTGGAACTGTTGTACCAAGCAGGTTTACAATGGGCAAAAGAAAATTGCAAAAATCCAGATAATTTTATTGAGAAACTGGCCGAGAGCGCTGCAAAACCTAACAGTGAACCCGCAGTAATTATGGGGTTCTGCATTGTGCAGGCGCTGGAAGAGCTTAAAAGTAAATTAGAAAATATTCAGTTCTTGAAGGAAAAGATTTTTTATTTGGAAAAAGAACTAGAAAGTTCAAAGTCACAGAACCTGATGCTTTACAATTTATTCACACTGTATATGGAGTCAAATGTCTCTTTAAGAGCATTTGTGCAAGCAGAAAAGTTTTCTGGCCCCCATTTGCAAAAAAGCCCCAGACCATGCGGTCCTGGGGGGGTTCCCGGAGAATCCCGATGGGCAGGGACCAGATCCCTACCGCGGCTTATTTCTGAATCACGTTCGCATGAAAGAAGCTTTACCGGGACAAAAGACTTTGAATTGCCGGTAGCTGCGGAGAAAGATGTCGCTTCTCCGATCACAGCGCGGGACCCGTCCGAATCACGGGAAAAAGCGATCACCGACTATGCTCGGAATCGATCGCAATGTCCCGCAGCCAAGCATGAACTGATTGCCAGGAGTCTTTTCAACCCTACGACTTCGCTGCGAGGAACAAGCTATGATTCAGCTTTGCCGGGCGCGCCGACGGCGGGGCAGCCAGCGACAAGACAGACCCCGGCCCGCAGCGGGTCGAGCCCGTCCGCGTACAGCAACAGAGCGAAGAAATCGCGAAAGAGCAACCCGAGCGACAGATCTGGGGGAAAAGCCGCGAATTTCGGCTCGGAGAGACATCCTGTCGACCGTGCCCACGCTGACTGTAAGTCCAGTGAACGCCACCATTACCGGTCCCAGCGACAGGACCGCATGGCAGCGCCATGTGACAAAGAGCAGGAAGCGCGCCACACAAAGGCATCCCCCGCTAGTACAGCTACTTCAGACCAGAGTTCCGACCCGGGACAGAACCCGGGTGGCACCCAGAACACTGGGATTTCGTGGCGCGAGAACTGGATGCGCTGTGCCGTTTTTCTTGGTTTCCCCGAAGACGAGGTGAAGCAATGGCCAACGCGGCTGATCAAATCCCGAGTGCGGAATACAGAGAAAGCAATACGCCGGGAGAAGGAAGAGTACGGCGATAGAAGATATTGGCTGCGAGAAAATTGGATGCGACGTGCTGTCACTCTCGGTTGTGACGAACACCATTTAAAGCAATTGGAAATGTGGCGAATTAAGATCGTAGTACGGGTCTTTGAGGAGGGAGAGTATAATAGCAGAAATACATCATGGTCAGGGGGGTAATGGGATAATAAAATATCAAAAGTTCATCTTTGACCCAATACTGATTTATGCTATACTTTGTCTAGAATGATGGCTTGTTATACTGTTTATATGTGGTTATGTATAATGATAATGTACAATGTTGCATTGTGTTATAGGCATGTCATAGTGTTTACTACATGCTGGTTTTGACACCATGTTTTGTATGGAAAGATAATAAGTATTCTTTAGCCAATTTGCAAGGGCAGTTTGTACCCTCAACAATTAATGGCCATAGAAAAAGGGGTGATATGTCCTGGATGGACATAAAAAGCCTTAAAATGGCTTTTTACCAGACAATGAGGCAGAAGCTAGTAGATCTGCTTCTTTAGGCTTGCCTGGACATGTTTCAGAGCCAGAATGAGCCAGGTGGGTGTGCTTTTGGCCACCTTTGGAAAGAAGGCTTTCTATAGGTTGCAATACCAGGGTTTTACCCCTAGACTTGTGTTGCTACTGGCCATTATTGTCTCAGGAAATCTATAAGTATCGGCCCAAAGCGCCAGAGCATTTGTCTTGCCATTATCCACGCTCTGGAAGGAACCACAAGCTTCGCTTGGAGGCTGAACTGTGTTTCAGTTTACCCAGACAAGAAAGCAAAGACCCCTCGCTATTCTCAGCATTGTAAAGCCCAGAGGACTGATAAGTGTCTTGCCGGGTCGAGAGGCGAAACCCCAGAGGAGCCGAGTCCCCGGGACAGTTTCGTTGGATTGGAGCAAGGAGTGAGCGCTGCTGCAAAAGGATTACAGCCGAGAAACCTCCTCTCTACAAAGCTTTTAGCTACAAACTCTTTGGGAGCAAATCCTGCCTCAACAATAAGCTGCAGACACCAACAGAAAGTGAAACTCTGTTCCTGCAGCTTCCGCGTGGTCAGCGCCATTTTGGTTTGTCTAGATCTTAACGTGTGCCACGAGGTATCAGGATCAGTGAGTAATTGCAATACCTGATTTTTATAAGCATCTATTGAAGGTCTGTTGCCCTGGGGAATTCTGAAGTTCCTCCTCCCCCCCCCGCGTTGTGGGCAACCGCCGGCTTCATTGCCGAGGTTCCTTTTCTTTACAGTTTCAAGTGCTGTTTGTTGTTTCTGGATTTTTGTATTGTTTAAATTGTTAATTGTTCCTGCTGGTGAGGTATCTGTTCCACAACCGAAACCCTTCGAACCTGTAAATAGGTTTTATTTAATATTTTTGCGGTATTTTTGTGATTAATAAAATTATTAATATTTTATTAATCGCTCCGCTTATTGAACATTAATATATCCTTTTATAGACCAAAACACCATCCACCAGTGAATAAAAACTTTGATGGATTGAACAGCAGCGATTCCACAAGACCAGACATTTTTTGGACTGGAGAAGATCTTTGATGGATGGAGCTTACCTGGATGGATGAAATGCTAATTTTTACCCTGCTTGCTTTTACGCATGTGAAAAATGTTAGAAAGGTCAATTAATAGTATGTTCTTGTTAGAATAACAAAAAGGGGGAAATGTAGGAGAAATGTAGGAGAAGATTTACCTTTGTGAGAATGTATTTATTCTAAAGCTCAGAGAAGAATGTAAACACTTTGTAATGAAAGGGGAGAAACTGGGTAGAATTAGTTGGAATGGGTTAAAATGTTATTTTGTTACTTTGACCTATTATGTGCCTTAATTACATGCATGCCGGTAGAAAATAGTTAATTAAGATGTGATAACTATATTTTCAAAAACCTGTATAACCTCGCTGTATAACCTTGCTGTATAACATAATAAAGTTCTTCACCTGCTTCCATCTTGTCCTGAAAGCATTGCTTGTGGTAATAAGAACAACTATCTAACAACAGAAGCAATGATGGAAAATAATTCAAAAGGAAGTAAAGAATACAGAAGGCAGCAATTCGGAAGGAAGGAATTTGAAGTCAGAAGGAAGAAAGGAAGGAAGCAAGGAAAACTTGGTATAGATTGAATTTGGAAGGCAGCAATTTGGAAGAATTTTAGATAAAATGTGGAAGGAATTCAGAAGGAGAGAAGGAATTCGGAAGGAATTCGGAAGAAATTTGGAGGGAAGGAAGGAATTCGGAAGGAAGGAATTCAGAAGGAATTTGGAAGGAAGGAAGGAAGGAAGGAAGGAAGGAAGGAAGGAAGGAATTCGGAAGGAAGGAATTCGGAAGGAAGGAAGGAAGGAATTCAGAAGGAAGGAAGGAAGGAAGGAAGGAAGGAAGGAAGGAATTTGGAATTTGGAATTTGGAATTCGGAAGGAAGGAAGGAAGGAAGGAAGGAAGGAAGGAAGGAAGGAATTTGGAAGGAATTTGGAAGGAAGGAAGGAATTTGGAAGGAAGGAAGGAAGGAAGGAAGGAAGGAAGGAAGGAAGGAAGGAAGGAAGGAAGGAAGGAAAGAATTCGGAAGGAAGGAATTCGGAAGGAAGGAAGGAATTAGGAAGGAAGGAAGGAAGGAAGGAAGGAAGGAAGGAAGGAAGGAAGGAATTTGGAAGGAAGGAAGGAATTCGGAAGGAAGGAAGGGAGGGAGGGAGGGAAGGAGGAAGGAAGGGAGGGAGGGAGGTAACTGCATATGAAGATGTTCTGGACCCTGTGCAACATCATCGCTCAGATCTCCATATTGTTACTTCTCTTTTGATGTTCTAGGATGAATTTTCTCTTTTACTGAGGGAGATGTCAAGTTAAACAAGTTTGATAAGCAGCAGATGTGAATGAATAAGCAAGTGTTGTATCACGGGTTTAGCTGAATCTGCTGATAAATTTTCAATACCATGCTAATGTCCTGTCTGCTTCAAACTCAAGGTCTGGTTGGAGCAAAGTATCATGGGGCCTGAAGTTCAGTTTGTAACATGAGAGTCTTCCTGTTCTGGTTACCGCTTCCCATTTCTGGTTTTGGGATGTTGGTCTTTTCCACTGTGCTGGCTGCTGCATGCTTGGGTGGGGAGAACTGTTTTATTGCTGGATTCTGCTGCTTCTTCTGCTTTTGCTAAGGTAACTGTGCAGCAAATCATCTCAGTAAACCCTTTATCTCAGCCCAGAGGGTTTTTTTTTGTTACTTTCTCTCCCATCCATGGGAATAGGGGTGTTTGTGAGAGCAGGTGGTGTTAATCCAGGACATGTTAACCCAGGATATGATGCCTATTACAGAAATAATGTACTTCTCTTTATCAGATGGGAAAAAATCAGCAGCTAAAGTACAAAATTGAAATATTTTTCTGCAGCAATTACTTTCAACCTCTCTGCCACTCATATGCTCCTACAGTTTATCATCTTGAGTGTTTAACACAGCTAAGAGGAGTCATCTGAAAACAGAAAAACAAAACAAAGAATACCCTCCCACAAAAATAATAATCCTGTGTTTGTTCCAATTCTTGTCCCAGTAAAGTTCAATATAATCAGATATGATAATAGAGGATAATATTGTTGACATAAAAAGCCTTTCTCAGAGGAATTAATTGCATTTAATTCACTACATTTCAAATAATTTCTTATTCTAACCCCTCTATTGACTGACATCACAACAGTCCCATGTTAAAAATTTCTATCTGAACTTCCTATTTTCACCCTTTGCGGGTTTAATTCCGTCTCTACTGTACTCTGCAGAGTACATTATTCTAAATAATAAAGCATATTTTTACTTCTTCTGAGGACTTTTTGAGATAGTTTTATTTTACATTTAGTCAAGACTGGCAGAACTTCTTTGGTAAGATTAGTTCTCATGAACTTTAAAGAAAATCAGTCATTGGTGAATCTTTTGGTGGAAAAACTCAAATGTAAGTGCTTCTGTGTAGACCAGCAGGCAGATGATTGATTGATTTGAATGGAAGCATGAGGACACATATGAGAAGTTAATATTCCTAGGATTTTAAAAGCTACAAATAACACTCTTAGTTATTTCACAAATAATCCATGACTGTGAAAAAAAACACATATAAACAAAAAAACCCAACAACATTCAAATGCAACAGCCTGAATTGCTCATCATATTCTTTCTAACCAGTGACTTGGGTTTGATGTGGAATCAGTTTAATAGAAACATAGAATTGTTAGGGTTGGAAAGGATCATCTAGTTCCAATCTCCCTGCTCTAGGCAGGGACACCACACACTAAATCGGGTTGCTCAGGGTCACATTCAGCCTGGCTTTAAAACCCTCCAGGGATGGGGCTTCCACCACTTCCCCAGGCAGCCTGTTCCAGCATCTGTCCTGAAGGGACAAAAGTCTCAAAAATGCCCTGAACCAGAAAATGGGGCAGAAGCAAGGAGGTCTGGTTTTTCAGGAGATTGCTCACTTTGCCCAGGCTTGCCCAGGCCCCTGATGTCCAAGGGGCCTTTGGCTGCATTTGAAGAAAACTGATTCTATAATTTAAAGTATCAGGTTTCTCCCTCTTGATCTTTGTTGTCACTGGTCATCATTGTCTCAGGAAATCTATAAACACTAGCCCAGAGAGCAAGTGCTTTGACTTGCCTTATCAAAGATCTGGGAGAAGCCACAAGCCTTAACCCTGGAAGCCCAAAAAGCCAAGCCTTGCTTGCCTTGAAATTTGGAATCCAAGCTGTGCTTCAGTTTACCCAGAAAGACTGCAAGTGCCTCTCATAATAACATGTTGTAAAGCCCAGGAGCAGAGAGACATGTCTTGCCAGGCTGAGAGACAAACCCTGGAGGAGCCGAGACCCTGGGACAGTTTTGTTTTATTGCAAGAAGCAATGAGCACCACCTGGACTTAAGTGATTTGCCGTGAGTAATTAATGAAATTTGATTGTTATAAGCATCTGTTAAAAGGTCTGTTGCCCTAGAGAATTCTAGAGTTCCCTCCTTTGTGTGCAAAGCCAGCATGTTGCCAACGTTATTTTTGTATTTTACAGTTTAAATTACAGTTTGTTGTTTCTTGATTTTTGCTCATATTGTTGAAATTGTTACATGTTCCTGCTGGTGAGGTGTCTGTTGGCTTGGACTCACCTCTCCAGCCAGTCAAGGTCCCTCTGGATGGCATCCTTTCCCTCCAGCATGTCTGCTGCACCACACAGCTTGGTGTCATCAGCAAACCTGCTGAGGGTGCACTCAATGCCATTGTCCATGTCACCAACAAAGATGTTAAATAAGACAGGTCCCAGTACCCAGTACTGATCCCTGAGGGATCCCACTCATCACTGGCCTCCACTTGGACATGGACCCATTGACAGCCACCCTTTGGGTGTGGTCATCAAGCCATTTCTTTATCCACTGAGTGGTCCATCCATCAAACCTATATTGTACCAGCTTGGAGACCCGGGTGTTGCACAGGACAGCGTCAAAGGCTTTGTTGAGGTCCAGGTAAATGACATCAGTTGCTCAGCCTTCATCTATTAATGTTGTGACCTTGTCATAGAAGGCCACATGTTTGTCAGGCAGGATTTGCCCTTGGTGAAGACGTTCTCATTGTACCAAATCACCTCTGTTATTCTTCTGCCTCAGCAGTGCATCCAGAAGGATCTGCTCCATGATCTTACCAGGCCCACAGGTGAGACTGACTGGCCTGTAGTTCCTTGGGTCATCCTTCTCTTACATTTTGAAAATGGGGGTTAGGTTTCCCCTCTTCCAGTCACTGGGGACTTCCCTGAACTGCCATGACTTTTGGAATACAAGAGTCCTCATAGTTGCCCTGAGGATCTTAAATTCTATTGCTTCATTGTCACTGCAGCCAAGGTTATCCCTGAGCCTCAGGATGCTCATCAGTCCTTCCCTATTGGTGAGAATAAGGTCCAGCATATCACCTTTTCTCATTTGTTCCACTACCATTTAGAGAAGGAAGTTGTCATCTATGCATTCCAGGAACATCCTGGAATGCTGGTACCTGGCTGTGATATCAATCATTCCCAAGTAAACATAAGGAAAAACTTTTTCACTGTGAGGGTGACAGTACACTGCCTAGAGAGGTTGTGGAATCTCCTTTTCTGGAAACATTGAAAAAAACCCTGGATGTGTTTCTGCGTGACCTTTAGTAGGTAATCCTGCTCTGGCAGGGGTGTTGGACATGATCTTTCAAGATCCATATAATATTCTTATCCTCTTTTATCCCTTTCCCTCCTCTTTCCTGAACCCTTATGACAATACAAATTAAAATATGATTCTTGGTTCCACTAATTCCATAAACAATTTTCTTGTGTTTGCTGCCTTGATGATCCCCTCTTTGTACCTTGTTTGGCCTCCAGGCAGAGTCATGAGAAAATCCCAACATGCATACCTGAAAGATTTTCTAGTCCATTCCCCCCCCTAGTCATAAGATCAACCACACCAGTGTTATCCCTGAGAGACATTCTTTAATCTATTAAAGAACAGTCAGAAGTACATGGTTTGTTTCTTCTGACATCCAGCCTGAATATTCCTTACTCCAATGATAGTGTATGGTTTTCTAGTCTGTGTGCCAGCTGCAGGCAGACTTGATTATTCAGCCTTAGGAAAATTAAGACTATTATCGTATCTTACCTTGGGCTAAAAAGACAACTTCTCTGGGCAAACTATTCCAATGTTTAATCACCCCCACAATGAAAAATTGGATTTTTTCTCAGTTTGTTCCTCTTGTATTGTATCCTGTCATTGGGCACCACCAATAAAAGATTTAATCTCTCTTCTTTAAACCCTTCCATTAAGTGTTTATGCACGCTATTAAGATTCCCCTGAGCTGTCTTTCTCCAGGCTTAAAAGTTCCAGTTCTCTTGACTTCTCTGTAAGTCAAATACTCCAGGCCCTCCATCTTCATGATCCTTTCCCAGACTTACTCCAGGATGTCCATATGTTTCTTGTAAGGGGGAGCCAAGACCTAGACACAGCAGTCAGATGTCTTTGACCAGTACTGAGCAGAAAGGAGGCACCTTCTCCCTCAAATTACTGATGAGGAACAGGAGGCTATTGGCCATCTTTGTCACAAGTATGAACTACTGCTTCATGGTTTATTTGTTGTCTACTAAGATCCCAACGTCTTTGTGAACTCCTTACCATCTAATTGTATTGATACATGGGCATATGTCACTATGGAGGTATGATTGTGCATTTCCCCTTGTCAAATTCCATGAGACTCCTATCGGCACATTTTCCAGCCTGTTAAGATCCCTCTGGATGGCAGCACAACCATCTGGTACATCAGACACTTCTCCCAGTTTTGGGTCATCTGCAAACTCTGAAGGTGCACTCTGCATCAGCAGCTGCATCTGCATCATTATTAAAAATAGGTACTACTGGAGTCCAATAACGGACTCAGTATTGACATGTGGGGCACTGACTGTTCTTCAGGTGGATTTTGGTCCACTGTTCACATCCCTCTGAGCCCCCCAGTTCATTCATTGCACTTCACTGTCCACTTAACTAGTCAATATTTTATCAGTTATGGCAGACAGTGCTGAAGGACTTAATGTGAACTTGTGATAAAAAGCCCTAACCTTTCTTCTGCTTAATAGCTGCACTCTCCAGATTTTGCTGTCTTGTATGTGTACAGTTATCATTCCTGCACCTTATATTTTCATCTGTTCTTCCACACTGACAGAAGCACGGTTTCCCATGCAAAGTCATGCTTTCCCAGCAAAGTCTACATCTTGTTTCACCAGTGTCATCTAGGCCATGGGTACTACAATTGCATAAAAAGTAAACTGGATACCAATACAATACAATACATTACACTGGGTTGGAAGAGACCTTCAAGATCATCGCGTCCAACCTATCAACCAATCCAACCCACCTAAATACAAAACAGTACAATACAATACAATACAATACAACCCACCTAAACAACTGAAAAACTAAACCGTGCAACCAAGCACCCCATCAAGCCTCTTCTTGAACACCTCCAATGAAGGTCATTCAACCACCTCCACGGGTAGCCAATTCCAGTGGGCAATCACTCTCTCAGTATAGAACTTCTTCCTAAGATCCAGTCTAAACCTGCCCTGGTGCAGCCTGAGACTGTGTCCTCTTGTTCTGGTACTGGCTGCCTGGGAGAAGAGACCAACCTCTGCCTGGCTACAACCTCCCTTCAGGTAGTTGTAGAGAGCAAGAAGGTCACCCCTGAGTCTCCTCCTCTCCAGGCTAAGCAATCCCAGCTCCCTCAGCCTCTCCTCATAGGGCTTGTTTTCCAAACCCCTCACCAACTTTGTTGCCCTTCTCTGGACACGCTCTGTGACCGGTTGAGGCTGTGTCTTTAAGAAAGAGACAGTTGCTGAACACTCTAGCTGAATGTTTTTGATATTTGAACAAAAACAAGATGGTCTAAACTAATTTCATTGGTGGCTTGTAGGGTGAAGTTTTGAGTTTGGGTTCTGTTGGTTCAGTCTGTGTCTGGTCTGGGTTCAGGCTGGGCGCAGTCTGTGCTTCTCTGTCCTGTGGGCTGGACGGCTTCTCTCTTTCTGAAGCAGGAACGGCCTTGAGTTAACAGCTAACCAGATAAGAAAACTAATTTTTTTGCATGTGCTTCTTAGCTAACAGAATTTTTCTTCCTTAATTGCCTTTCTCTCTCTCTCTAACCCTTTTTGGGAAAAAGGGGAGGTGGGGAGGGAGAGAGGGGGGTTCAGGGAACCCCCCTGGCCGGCTGGAGGGAAAAAGGTTTTTCTGCATTGTGTTCATTGCTGTATTTTCCTGTATATATTGTAAATATTGTATATTTGTGTACATATTCATTGCATTCCATTTCTGCCTGTAAATATAGCTTTCATCTGCTTTTCCGAATGAGCTAGCTGTGGTTTCTTTCCCTGTGTGTGGGGAGGGAACTTTCTCACCCCACCACACGCTCCAACAAGACAACATCTTTCCTAAACTGAGGGGCCCAGAACTGGACACAGGACTCAAGGTGCAGCCTAACCAGTGCAGTGTACAGGGGCAGAATGACCTCCCTGCTCCTGCTGGCCACACTGTTTCTGATGCAGGCTAGGATGCCATTGGCCTTCTTGGCTGCCTGGGCACACTGCAGGCTCATGTTCAGCCTACAATCAACCAGCACCCCCAGGTCCCTCTCTGCCTGGCCCCTCTCCAGCCACTCTGACCCCAGCCTGTAGCACTGCATGGGGTTGTTGTGGCCAATGTGCAGAACCTGGCACTTGAATGTGTTCAGTCTCATGCCATTGGATTCTGCCCATCTGTCCAGCCTGTCGAGGTCCCTCTAAAAAGCCTCTCTGCCCTCCAGCAGATCAACTCCTGCCCCCAGCTTGGTGTTGTCCGCAAATTTACTGATGATGGACTCGATGTGATGTAATATGTCCCAAGTCTCACCATTTAATTTTCTATCTGGATTTGAACACTACTTTCTCCATATAGGCACAATCAAAGACTATTTTTTTTCTGTGTAGGGCAATGTATAAAGGCAAGTCAGATTCATTTTGATGATGAGTTAAATTACATATTTAAAGACGTGCAAAAAGTAGGTTTGGGAGAAGCAAAGTGGGTACAATATAATGCTGAAGAAGTGAATACTAATTAAGAGAGAACGGTGTGTTTTTTTCCAATAGAGAAAAAGTCATGTGGATAGTTAGAAATCCACTTTTCTTTTCATAAAGACTTATTTTATATTGCATTTTCTACACATCTTGGTGGGATGACATGTTGGCAATATGTAACATAAATGGGACTTAACTAAGGCAGAAAATCACGGTACAAGCTTGCCTTTCAGATGAAATGATAAAAATTAAAACCATTTAAGAAACCTCAGGAATACTTATATGCACTACAATAAATTATGACTCCTAAGCATTTTAAATCAAATTAGAACAGCTGCACAAACTGTCATTGTTGTCATCTGAGACTGTCAGCATTATTGATTCCTCTGCATGGTTTGGATGTGCCACATTCCCAGAGCTGAAACACAGAACACAGATTGCTAGCCAGGGCAGTATTTGTTTTCAGAAAGATTCAGTGCATTTGTTTCCTAGGGGAAAGCTTTGTTCACAATGCAGTACAATGAAAGAGTTAAAAAACATTCACAGATACATGTGAGGAGCAAACCTACTACCAGGTGTAACAGTGACACCGGGAGTGAGAGAGGATTTCTGTGGCAGAAAGCTGCTGAACCGCAACATCTCCTGGCAACACTTGCTTCTCATCCTCTTTTCCCTAGATTACGTACAAGAGGTAAGGTGCTAGAGAAAGGGTGGAGGACCATCTGTGAGTCTGTGACCATCACATAAGTCCAGATATTTGATACGTAAACTTAGCAGAAGAACAAAGCAGGCCAATTTCAATACTTCCCAGAGAACAGTGGAAAAAAAGATTCTCTAAAGTGTATTTTTTCAGTTTCTTGACATAAAAAAAAACCCACAATAAACACAACCAAACAAAAAATATAATTTCTTTAGTCACTATGGTGCTTTGGGCAAAGAGGGAAGGTGTGATATTTTTTTGGTAACATTTGTAATACAGCCCTGAACACAGGTTCATGAAAAGGACTAAGCACTTGCTTATGGTGGTATCTGTTATAGCACATCTGAGTTGTGACACGGTGGAAATTTCATCAAGACTAAGCCTCAAGTGGCTTAAGCTGTTTATGTTCATGTGATGGAATGAATTTAGGGAGTAGAACCTCAAGCAATGCTCAGCTGATAGAAAGAAATGTTTTAGCTCTTGTAGGCCATAAACCTTGGGACCAAACTGCAGCCTTGTAAAGAGAAAAAAGCATTTAGCTAATTACCAACGACCATTGTGACTCGGGGAAGCCACACAACGACCCGAGAATTAGAGCTGGTAAACATTGTAGTAGAGTCTTTTGTCTTCTCTCTGAACTTAGATAAGAGATGTGTGATCGTTTGTCTTTTGTCTAACACCTGTCTGAGCCTTGCCAAGGGATGTGTGTTCCTTGGCAATTTCTCGGCAGCCAATCACGAATCTGTACCTGTCGCACGGACACATCTAATTACCAATCCCGAGTTGCTTCTGATTATGTTAGCCTATATAAAGACTTTGTACAATAAAGTAGACACTTTTCTTGCATCAAGCTTTGTCTCCATCTCTCAATCGCGGTATTCATGCACTTCCCTTCACATGTAAATGAATTGTATAAACCTGCACAATTCTGAGCAGAAACCATTGTCCTGGAGGAACACAATCCCAAACATTTCCTAAGACAGACAATGGGCTAGTTTCCTGTAAATCTGCAAACCTGGGCACTCCCAGGCTTGTCTGGACCCATCATGGTGTCCAGGTAAACCAAGTGTATATGTTGCACATGATACACATGTGCCTGACCTTGTGGCACACCTATGAACTGTGTGTGCATATGGCCATGTTTGGACAAACGTGATAACCTACAGGTTAAAATATCATGGTTTTATCTTTTAATTTCTTTTGACATTGCCTATTAATTGTCTTCAGCAACTTAATAACACTAGCCAAGATGTAAGCAACTTGCCTTGTTTACCCAGAAAGCAGTAAGAGACATATTGCTGCCAATTTCGCAGCTGAAAAAGTGTTTCCCATAAGAAAAACTATACTGCTGCCAAGCCAAGAGCTGCAGGGGACAAGCTGCTCCCAACAACCAGAACCCATCACCCCTAGCACCCATAAGCCTCGCTATGTGAGCCGCCAGACAACCCACTAACTGCTTCTCAACACGCTCCTGAAAGCACTAGAGAACCCTGAGCTGCAACCTGCCGGCAAGGCACATCAGCTGCCTTGCCTTGGCTGTAACCCACTCTCTCTATGAGCACAGAAAACTGTTACCAGCTGCTAACATGTGAGTTAAAGCTGCTCACTATCCCAGTGTCAGCTGCAGCCTGAGCAGAGAGCTGCTGCAACCTGACCCAAGAGAGACAACACCCGAGAAGGAGCTTCCTGGAGACCAGGTGCAGCAGCATTGTGCTCCACAAAGCCCTGGCAACTACTAGCTTTCTTGCAAGATACAAGGGGTCACATCCTCCAGAGAGCAAAGCTACAAACACAAGAGGGGGAGGTAACTCAGGAAATGTTTAAGGACGTTGATAGTGTGTGCAGGAAAAAAATTAGAGAGGCAAAAGCCCAGTTAGAACTTGCACTGGCCGCTTCTGTGAAGGCTAACAAAAAAAATTAAATATATTAATGGCAAAAAGAGGGGCAAGGACAAGCTCCACTCTTTATTGGATGGGGTGGGGAATATAGTAACTTAAGATGAGGAAAAGGCAGAGGTACTTAACACCTTCTTTCCTCCATTTTCAACAGTAGAATAGGTTGTCTTCAGGACAACTGGCCTCCTGAGCTGGTAGATGGTGTCAGAGAGTAATATAGTCCCCCTGTAATCCAGGAGGAAGCAGTAAAAGACTTGCTGAACAACTTGGATTTTCACAGATCTATGGGACCGGATGGGATCCATCCTAGGGTAATGAGAGAGCTGGCATTTGAACTTGCCAAGTCACTTTCTATCATTTATCAACAGTCCTGGCTTACTGGAGAGGTTCCAAATGACTGGAAGCTGACAATGTGATACCCATCCACAAGAAGGGCTGGAAGGAGGGAATGAGAAATTACAGGCTTGTCAGCCTGACCTCAGTGCCAGGCAAGATAATGCAACAGATAATCTTGAGTGCAATCACACAGCATCTACATGATGGCCAAGGGATAAGGACCAACCAGAATGGATTTAGGAGGGGCAGGTCCTACTTGACTAATCTGATCTCCTTTTATGACTACCTGGTAGATGTAGGGAAGGCTGTGGATGTAGTGTACCTGGACTTCAACAAGGCCTTTGACACCATCCCCCATGGCAAAGTCCTGGCCAAGCTCACAGCCCACGGCTTCGACAGCAGCACTCTGTGCTGGGTTAAGAACTGGCTGGAGGGCTGGGCCCAGAGTGTGGTGGTGAGTGGTGCCACATCCAGCTGGTAGCCAGGCATTACTGGTGTTCCCCAGGGATCAGTGTTGGGCCCAATCTTGTTTAATATCTTTATTGATGATCTGAATGAGGGAATTCAGTCCACCATTGGTAAGTTTGCAGGTGACACCAAGTTGGGGGCAGGTGTTGATGTGTTAGAGGGTGGGAGGGCTCTGCCGAGGGACCTTAACAGGCTGGATAAATGGGCAGAGTTCAACAGCATGAGATTTAACAAGGCTAAGTTCTGGATTCTACACTTTGGCCAAAACAAACCCCATGCAGCATCACAGGCTGGGGAATCAGTGTCTGGAGAGTGACCAGGTAGAAAGGAACCTGTAAGTACTGTTCAGCAGCCATCTAAGTACGACTCAGCAGTGTGCCCAGGTGGCCAAGAAGGCCAATGGCACCGTGACCTGCATCAAAAATAGTGTGGCCAGCAGGAGCAGGGAAGTCATTGTGTCCCTCTACACAGCACTGGTTAGGCCACACCTCAATTTAAAGAAGATGTTGAGATACTGGATGTGGTGGGGTGAGAAAGTTCCCTCCCCACACACAGGGAAAGAAACCACAGCTAGCTCAGTCGGAAAAGCAGATGAAAGCTATATTTACAAGCATAAATGGAATGCAATGAATATGTACACAAATATACAATATTTACAATATATACAGGAAAATATAACAATGAACACAATGCAGAAAAACCTTTTCCCTCCTGCCGGCCAGGGGGGTTCCCTGAACCCCCCTCTCTCCCTCCCCACCTCCCCTTTTTTCCCAAAAAGGGTTAGAGAGAGAGAGAGAAAGGCAATTAAAAAGGAAAAAGTCTGTTAGCTAAAAAGCACATGCAAAATTAGTTTTCTTATCTGGTTAGCTGCTAACTCAAGGCCGTTCCTGCTTCAGCAAGAGAGAAGCACAGACTGCACCCAGCCTGAACCCAGACCAGACACAGACTGAACCAACAGAACCCAAACTCCAAACTGCACCCCATAAGCACCAATGAAATTAGTTTAGACTATCTTGTTTTTGTTCAAATATCAAAAACATTCAGCCAGAGTGTTCAGCAACTGTCTCTTTCTTAAAGGCATAGCATCAACCGGTCACACTGGAACATGTCCAGAGAAGGGCAAAAAAGCTGGTGAGAGGCCTCGAGCACAAGCCCTATGTGGAGTGGCTGAGGCAGCTGGGGTTGTTTAGCCTGGAGAAGAGGAGGCTCAGAGCAGACCTTACTGCTGTCTACAACTACCTGAAAGGAGGTCGCAGCCAGGTTGTGGTTGGTGTCTTCTTCCAAGCAACCAGTGACAGAATGAGAGGACACAGTCTCAAGCTGCACCAGGGGAAGTTTAAGCTGAATGTTAGAAAAAAAAAATTCTTAACAAAAAGAGTGATTTGCCATTGGAAAGTGTTGCCCAGGGAGGTGGTTGAGCCACCATCCCTGGAAGTGTTTTAAAATAGATTGAATGAGGCACTAGTGGCAAGTCTTAGTTGATTAGATGGTGTTCAGTGATAGGTTGGTCTTGGTGATCCCAAAGGTCTTTTCCAACCTAGTTAATTCTGTGATTCTGTAAAACCCGAGGAAACTTTTCCCCAGCCCAGCATCTCACGTGGTGGACACCATTTTTGCTGTGTTTACCTATGCGAATTCAAATGCACACTGTATTTCTTGGATTATAATTGCAGCATCTGGAAAGATACCAGACTACAGCAGCAAGTCACGAGTAACCTGGCAAATCTCTATTAAAGGTTCTGTTGCCTCTCCACTCTCTTGAGTGGACCTAGAGTTCCCCTTGTGGGCCGAGCCAGTGTTTAAGCCATGTGTCTCTTTCCAATTTGAATAATTTGTAATTTTCAGATTTTGCTTAATTTGTTTAAACTGTTACACGTTCCTCTTTGTGAAATATATCACACACAACCGAACACGTTTAATCTGCAAATAAGTTTATAAATGTTTTGATGTGATTTTGACTTAATTATTTTTATTAAGTATTAGTACACATTAATAATTCCATAACAACGACCACACCTGTGATGTGGAGACAGACATCTATTGCTTTTGCAGAAGAGTCTTGGTAATATCATTATATTTCATAGTGGTAGAAATTGTTTGCCAAATGTAATGCACATAGATTTTTAGAGGGCATGCAGAAATAATGAGCAGAGGAAATAAAGACAGATCACGCTTAACTTCTATCAACACCACTCACATTAAAAGTCATGTGATGCCCCCATCATTATGAAAAGAAGATTTTTCAGTTCAAGCCATCTCACTTTATAAAGAATCATAAGCACAAGCTACCATGTTTATTTCAGCAACCCTTAAAAAAGTTATCTTGATCAGTGCAAACAAGTCAGTGTTTTAAAGCACAACAGTGAAAAGTGAGTTGTAGAAAAAAAATCAATGAATAAGTTGTAGAGAAGAGTGGGGAGGTAAAAATAACAGACTGATACAGTTTATGATCAAATTGATAAGTTGTAAATATGATAAAATATGGATATGATTTATTATATATAAAAAACTGTTTTTCTGAGCTAATTAGATCCAGGTTTGTTTGCCTGGTCAATGATAGGTTGATTACACACAATAGGATGCTAACAAACAGTGGAATAACAGTGTAGGAAAATCAGGAACTTGGAATACAGAGGAACAAACTAGAAACTCTTATAAACGTGAAAATAAATGGCAACACTGCCTTGGGTGGTGAGATGGACCCCCTTGGCTTCACAACAGAGCTAAGCAACAGGTAAACAGGCTATAAACTTTATAAATAACCTGGTAAATTAGCTTAAGCTACTCATGAACCACTGAGCTGTTGATCATCAAAACCTTTGCTGGATGAAGCAATATTCTGAATTGCAATTTGTATTCCAAAAGGCAGGAATAATCTAAAATGTAAATTCCAAAAATTAGAGGAAGAGTGTGAGAGAGAGAGGGAGAGCACACTGCTGTGTTGGAGATCTGTGACTCAAACATGCTGCTGCTAGAACCAAAAAAGCCAATTGCCCTGAAGACAGGAGCACGAAGTAGGTGCTTGTTGCCTTCTCAAATCCATTATTGAACAGGGGTGTGGGCTCTCAAATCATCTCCTATAAATACCCCTTTTGAAAACTGAGTGGCCCAGTGGCAGGTAACTTACTCAAATCATGCCAATCAGTTCAAAATGCTGTATGACAGGCAAAAGCCTTCTCAAATAGCCTCTGACATATGCAGTTGCCTATCTGAAACATGAGGCATGGCATCCAGCTTCCACCCCTCCCAGGCAGCCTCAATGGCGCTTGCCTGTTGGCTCTTCAGCCTCATACCTAGACCCTGCAACGGGGAGGGAGGAGAAAGGGCAGTGGCCAGAGAGATTTATCTAGTTTGTTAATGCCTCTTCCAGGACACAGACTAGAGCCTAAATGATGTACAGTGGACTAACAGGGTGAAGTGGAAGAACAGCTTCACCTTCCACAAGCTTGAAGAGGCCAGGAATCAGTTTTCGAACTCTGTTAAAAAACAAGCATATGTTTGAGCTAATATTTTCTATGCATTACCCAACACAGCCTTAGAGCTACAAGCTCTGGGATATGTTATTCCATGAGTTTCTTTGTGGGAGGTGATTTACCTCCTGGTCCTTGAAGCAGAGCAATTGATAAAGTTTAATGAAAATGGCAAGCACTGTTCAGGAGCTTGAGGATTTGGGGGTTTTGGAGTATAGGGAATGTCAATTGAACTACAACTTCCCTGTGCACAGGTCTGCTGAGAATTTTGGCAGGAATCTGGTGGTATTTACACTTCAGTCTAATTTACATTCCTTGTCAGGTAAGCCTTAAAAAGCCCAAGAAAATATCATAGCTTGACTTTGTCCACACTGGAGCTCAGGGTGCACAACCTGAAGAAAGAAGAGGCTAAGATGGACTGTCACTGTGCAAAGAGGCAAGGGATCAGCCTCTGCCACTTTCACAGTGTTGCTTAAACATTTGCTTAAAAAAGCATTCCTTGGAGAAATGAATGAAATGTCTATTTTCAGTGTTTGCAACTCTGATAATTCTCCAGAGCCCAAATGGTCCACTTTTGATTCCTTTCCCATTTTTCCTTTTTTCATATTTTCATTACAGACTGATGAAAGGAAAAGGGCCATCCTGTACATTTATTGGGAGAGTGTCCCTCACTCCCTTTCCTCTGCCCCAACATGCACAACAAACTCTAGGCATTATAAAATGGTTTGTTCGGGGATTTATGGTTTTTATATTGTATGTAGGGGGTGGTCTTTTTTGTTTTGTTTTGGGTTTGAGGGGTTTGGGGGGGGGTGTTGTGTTTTGGGGTTTTTTTGTTGTTTTGGTGTTTTGGTTGGTTGGTTGGCTTTTTGTTGGTTGGTTGGTTTTGTTTTTTTTAATATATTGGAAAAAAATAATCTACATTACAAAATCCAAACAAGTATGATTAAATACCCTTATGAAGTTGTCAGGGTGCTCACATGCTTTAGCACTGGCTGTGGTTCAGGGGAATGGATGGAAAAGACTAGGCTGACAGAGGGCATTGGAACAGGCAGCTTTTGCTGTAGATAGTATGAGTTGGCAGAAACAGTTGATCATTCCTCCAGCAGTGGGGAAATGGGGGAGGTGGCATATCAGATTTCATTCTATAGGTTCTTTAATAAACAGACATGTCCTTGTGTCGTCAACCAGCAGCAAACATCCAATTATATTAAAATAATTTAAGCAAAGGACTTGAGATTTTTATTTCATTTAGGTTTGCTTTGCTTTGAAGAACAATACTAAACAAAACAAAACACAAAAGCCAGAGAGACAAGAGCTTTGCTGCAGGCACCTGGAGCAGTGCAAAACAGAGGAAGAATACCAAAAATAAAACCAACCTCACTGAGGTTGCTCTGCCAGCATTCAGTGACAGATAAGCTTTTGGAAGACAGTTCAACAAGTATGTGAATAGGATAGTTTAAGATACACACATTTCAAAATGTGTCATCTTTTGGTCGTCTAAGGATTATATTGCTTTAATTCTAACCTCAAACAGATGAAAAGTAACAAATACATCATCTTCATCCAGGACTGGTGTATGTGTGTTTTTAGTGAGGAAATTTTATTGAGGTTAAAGTGAGAATACATTTGAATAAATAAATAAATTTTCTAAATAAATAAAAACAATGGGTGCTGTGATTTTACTTTTGTTGTCTGGGAGATTAATTTTGTATAAGCAGAAAATAAACTGTGATCTACACAATGAGGAATTAAAATAATAATAATAATAAAAGACCAAAATCTCACAGAATAGGAAAAGCAAAAATGGAAACCAGTTATTAGGTTTCACTGGTAGGCCTCTACAATTCCCTGACAATAGTTCTGCTGTGCTACTCTTCTTCATGCTGTATCATGTATTTTTATTATCAGTATGTTACACACAAAATATTACATGCAGTATAATTTGAGCTTTTAAATGCATGCTTGGGTAGGATAACTGTATGTATTGAGACTCCGAGATTAGCCCTATAAAGGAGTGAATGTCATGCTATTTGTCATTCAAAAAGTAATATTTAGGTCTCATATTTTATGATTGCCTCTGTATTATGTTGATCTGGACATTCTTTGTGAAGCCATTCACCACGCAGGTATCTCCAGTGGTAAGTGAAGCTTTGCAAAATTTTACTTGCTTTCAGGGAGAATGATTTCTTCCCCCCCCCCCCCCCCCCCTTTTTATCAGTTACACCAGAAGAGCATTACAGTCTCTGAGCACACCACTACAATTCCAGGGTAAGCTTTGCACATATTAAGAACTATATATGGGGAAGTTTTTTTACTGATCTTGAAAAGCACTGTATCAGAAGGGAATTTAATTCACCCTGGACTAAATTTTACCTGGCAGCTGTCTTGTAACCACAGGTATCTAATTGGAGCAGAATTCAACACCAATACAGCTGAACAGTCAAGAGGTGCAGTGTCCAGGATTTTTGATGCAATTCACTATGATACATTTGTACATGGGTGAGTGGGTATCTCAATGAGAAGGATGGTTGGGTTTGTATTAACTGAAATTCTACTTTACACTTGGCATAGCATGAGGAGGAGACCTACTAGAAGAGAGGAGCTTGCATATTCTAATTAATAACCATTATAGCAATTTGCAAGATATCATGTGTTATTTAGAAACTGTACCAGTTCTTCACAGGATGAGGCTCAGGGACCATCTCCAAGGATAGTGTATTCAATGATAATTAACCTTTTGGATTCCTCTTAGGTTTCATAACAACTTGTGATGCTAATTGAAATAAAATTGAGGGAGGTGGAGAGAGACAGCTCTTGCCAAACTATAAACTGCAATAAAATGCAGCAGATTTAGCTGTGTGCTCTAATTTCTTCTTGTGGAGCACTCTGAGGAGCTGATACAGACACTAAATCAAATCTGCAGCTTTATCTGACTAAGTGAGGTCTCAGCACTCCATAGAAGAAGCAAAAACAGATGCAGATCCTTCTGCCAACAGCATGCATTTCCCTTGGATAAAGGGAGCAATTTTCTATTCCCTCAGGTGCTGCTCTAAGCCAGAATTCAATGAGCTTAACAAAAAAATCCCAGCTGCTCTCACCTCAGAGGAAAAGAACACAAACAACTAAACAATTCAATTTTACATTTCTTGTAGGCTCTAGTGAGGAGCACAGTCAATCATTTCATGCCTACTCCCCTTGTTCACATAGTAAATAATAATAATTATTATAATATTAATGATAATGATGATGATGATAATAATAATAATAGTAATAATAATAATAATATAATCTAGTGTTCCTGTCATCCCCAATATGTCAGAAGCCAGCAAGTATAAATGTAGCCATTCATATATATAATTTGAATGATAGTCAAAAATAAACAGAAAAAGAGGATAAATTTATCAAACTTGTGAGAATATTCTAGGAAAAAAAGGAATTTCCTGAGGTAACTGTCCTTGACCTGGCTCTTTAATCAAGTGAAATTTCATCACTTTAATATCATGCTTCATGCTTCAGGCTTCCAGCAATTCTCTTTTAGTGTGGTCTAATGGGCAGCTGACACATCCACTCAGCACCAGACTGCATAATATGTGCTGACACACTATGTGGTGAGCACCCTATTGAGAGCTGTTTATTTGTGCCTGGCAAGGAAAAATTTCATCCAGTAAAGTCTCTCCATAACAATTTTAGTCTCAGTTTTCAGGGCCTCCACAGGCTGCACATTTTGAGAAGTTCAAATCACTTGCAGGGAAATCCAGTTGTTGCTGTATGTTATCCAACTTTAGGTGAGAGATTGTGAAAGCACTAGCTATGGTTGTCTGAAACCTGAATCTAGATAGTGTAATGAAGAGTGTCATTCCAACTGCTTTGGACTCAGCTCTTCTCAGAGTCCCTGATTCAATTTGATATTCTGAGGTTAACACTGCATTAGGACTGAAAATGGAATGCACATGAAAAGCTTTTATATTTATTCAGTTCAGTAAGCATGGCAAACTCATCAACAACTATTTGTACACTATAGCATAGTGGGACTTACTTTGATGTTCTGATTTATGCTGCAGTATTACTTTAGACCTGAAATTGACTGGAAAAAAAAAAGTAGACATGGCTCTCAACATAATAGCAAAGGACATTATCACAAAAAAAGCAACATGACAAAATAAAAGAATGACATTATTTCAGAGGTTCTGGCCTCTGAGCCTCATGCAGAATTCAAATTTGCTATATAGATATCAAGGAATACATTTCCTATACACCTATAATGATCTAATACATTAATATAGTTCTCCTGTTAGCTATGGAAAATAGGTTAGCTACAATGCAAGTCACACATAGACAGAGATAACAAAAGAACAAGTTCACATAAATAGAAACAATTAAAACCTACACCCAAGCTATATCTAGACATAGAATTAATTACCACCTTAGTACATGAAGGGGAATGAAAAATTTATCTTGCAAATATTGTGGGAAATTATGCTATGAAAAGTATTTCCAATTTTCTATCTAACTGTCACGTGTTATTATGTAACACATGCATTTTCTACAAGGAAAGACACCACATGAGCATGCAGCAAATGTATGTGCATTACCCATACATGAATCTTGCGGGAAGTGTGTTTTGTCCCTAACAGTGTTACAAAAGTACCCTTGTCTTTAGAACATTTGGAGTTGGAAATCTTAATAAATAGTTATTTGGGGGAGGAAAAAAATCACTGGAAAATAGCAAAAAAGTCAAGCCTTACAAGAAACTTCAGACATCAGTTATACTTGTCAATATATATTTACTTCTGGAGTCAGAATTGTTTGGTTTAAGACCATCTAGAGATTTTTTGTGAAAAACCTGTTTACATTACTAATACTTTAGAAGTACAGGTAGTAAGGAACAAAATGTAGAAAGAATTTTTCTTTTTTTCAACCAAGAAAATGAAATTCTGAAGGGCCAAATCAAAGTTTCAGTGTTTCAGATTACATCAGATTCAGATTCATTTTTATCTGTGCTAAATTTTTGTTTGTTTCTCATAACCCAGCACTTTCTTAAAATTATTTTAAAGCCACCTGTTTCTCCAAGTAGAAAACTCAAGTTAAAAAATAGTGTTTGTCCCAGTTTCTACTGTCTCATACTTCTAAGTTATTGACATGTAAGAAATGATGATACAACTAAAAAGTAAAATTTCTTTTAAACAACAGTGTGCATCAATTATTAGCAGTATAGTCGGTATGTGCACTATGCAAAAACAAGCTCACGTGCATGTACACATGCGCATGCAGGTATATGTTTACCTACTCAGTTGTATGGAAATAGGCTAGTACATAGGGAAGCAGGGAAGTTTCTTATCATGAAAAAATAAAATTAATCTCTTAAAAATAGGAGAACACTAGAACACTAAAAATGCAGTAGTTTCAATTCTTCCGGGAATGTTAACTTTGCAATCTCATACAGACTGGAAGCTGTATTTTTAGTATAGGTAAAATACTTGCCAGTCTTTATCACAAACTAGACAGGGTGCACCATGAGCCGAATAATAATGTCAGAATGAGCATGAATCTCCTAATTTCTAGACTTCTTTTTTTTTTAGCTTTTTAAGCATCCTTGCAAATGAATATAATTTCATTGCAATGTGATCTCAAACTACAGAAAAGATTCTTTCAAGGGAACTGGAGGAAGGAAAAAGTAGCTTCTAATGAAGAAAGAAGCCATATGTGACAAGCTCTGCAGCAATTTCTCTGTACATGCTCTGGTGATAAGCTGCCTCTCTCACTGCAGCCCATGTTCTCAGCTTTGCTTCAGTTCGCAAACCACTACAGTATCAGTATGGCCACTGGTATAGGGTTCAGATAGTAGGGTGAAATAAGGAAAATTATCACCCAGAAAGTGGATTCTGTGTCATTTCTGAGAACTATCTCTCTTTCCAAAAAAAGAGATGTAAGAGATGGAGATGACTTAGGTCAAACTTGGAATTCAGACTGTCCTTTCTGGTTAGGGGCAGCTCATCAACTTCAAGAAAACACCATGTGATTTCACACAATTTTGCAGCAGCATCACTTCTCAGATACTATTCCCAAACACTGGCACAAATCTTAAGGGCATGAGAAGCAGAAGCAGCAGCTGAACACAGGGTAGCTGTACACATGTTCAGTGACAAACAAGGAAGCTGGTTTTGAGTTTACTGAGTGGACTCAAATGTCCATGAAAGCTATCATCACCTCCTAAAATGAAGAGAAAGTACTGTCCCTGTGCAGCTTCAGCTGTATAAAGCAGACATCCGTGATACCAGGCTAGTATCTTGTAAAATAAACTTTGCCTTTCCACTGTGCATGTCCAGAAGCAGCCTGTGCCACTGTACTTCTAATTTCCTGGAGTCACAATCTACATGGGAATTATTTTTGTCTCTGAGGCAATAATTTCACAGTTTTTGAGGCTTACATTAACTGAATAAATCCTAGCAAGAGAAGACACATAAAACATTTCTGAAGATTCCTCAGTGGTTTTCCACTAGAAGAAATGTACATTTACTTTCACATTTCTTCACCTGTAAAGGTGAGTCACAGCATGTCTCAGCCTCTAGTCATATAATGTATTGATTTTTTTGCCAGTCATCCAGGGTAGGTATTTAGCAGTAAATTACAGTTTTCAAGACAGAGACCAGGAATTGTGTGCACATGCACCAGTAAGGTAATGTGGAGAGGTCTTTTAATGAGCTTGGAGAATGAAAAAGGAACTCAGAGAAAGTAAAGGAGTCATTACAGTAAAACACTAAGCCTTGTTCATGCACAGAATCCTAATAAAATCTTCAAGCCACTTAGCCAAATGAAAAACAAAGCGGTGAAGAGCCAAACCAACAAAACAGCTTCTAGCCTTGTATGTATGTCTCTCCCTAAGTCAGCATCCAAACAAAAATAAAGAAAAAAGACAGAATATTCTGTCATTATAAACCAGAAAATACTAACACTATCTTAACATTTTTCTCAAGACTGTACTTGAGAAAAAATGAAAATCTCATCTAGTATTGATATACTTAGAATGACCAGATGGGCTTGCATAGACATGTATTTTTATATATGTATATTTTCATATATCCATTTAATTGTTAGGAGACTTTTTCCTAGTTTTGAATTTTATTTAAATCTAATAATTTAAAATGAATTACATAAAGCAATTTCTAATGCCTGACTAACCTTTAAATTATAATATTTCACTTGATCTTTTTTGGAAGTTATAACTAGCATAGATTTGAACTGCAATCTCTGAATTCCAGTCATGAACAGACACATGGATTATTTTCAAAGGTACATTGATTTTCTCCAAGAACAATTAATAAGGCAAAAAATATTGAATAATGGAAGTGGGACCTTCCTAAAGGAACATACATGTTAACAAGGGCCAGAGAAAAAACATGTTTCATAGCAACACACACATATTTCATCATTTCTGCTTTTTGGGCTATTCCATAAATAATGATTTTACTTACAGAATTAATTAACAGGTCCTAGGGTTCAGTGTGGAATCAGTAACAAACTTTCCTCTGTAATGCTTTAGGTTAAGATCCCCAAATAAGCATTTAATTTAGATTTTCATAACTGAGTTACCATTTATATAACAAATTATTATTAAATGTTTTTACAGAATGATAGATTAACTGTATACTAGATGGACCCTCTGTTAAACAGGTCTCAATTCCAATATCCATTTCTTTCCTGGTTCAATTCTTATATCTATTTCAAGGTGCTAAACTTAGTATGTAAACAGTTGTTTTACTACATAGCTAGTAGCAGAATTAAATTAATAAGGCTGTATGAATGAGTGTGATCTTGCTCTGCCTGGGACAGGCTGGAGGCAAGTCTATAGATTTTCCTCAGACTCAGTGTTTTGGGGATTTTTGCAAGGGGCCTGCACAGAATAAACAGCATCAGGGCATTAGGCCAGGCTGGGGCAGAACAGAATGGCACTTCACAGATTGTTTTGGCCATCTGCATCTCCATTCCATGTCCTAAGCTCTGAGTAGTGGTAGAGGCTTGTGTTTTCAAAGACAAAAAACAAAAAAAAACCCAAACAAACACAGGCCAAGAATGTGCTTTGGTTGCTGTCCTGCGTTGTCTTTTAAGACACAATATAGCTATCACTCCTGCTCTGACAAGAATATGTGTGTTTCAGCTTTTGGGGGGTTACTGGTAAATGGTAAAGTACTCATTAAAGAAGACATATATTGCATGATTTGAGAACTGACTAAGTTCGGGTTTGATTTGGCAGGGTTTTTTTTATGTTGAAAGGGGAGGAACAAATCAGCTTCAAGGACCTTAATCAGACAGGTGCTATCACATTTTAAATAATTCAAGAATCAAGCTACAAACGTCCGGGACACATGTAGCTTTGCCTTCCATTAAATTGATTACTAAAGATATGGAAGCAATTTGTGTTAAATGAAAACATTTGGACACAGGTCATGGATTTGACAGCCTCAGCCAAATGTCTACTTGATAATTGTCCACTGTGGGATTTCTAACACTTTCACTGAAGTATCTCTACAAGCTGTTGTCCAATGTAAATCACAGAGTTGGAAGGAACCAATATTTTTCTTAGGTATGCGTATTTTCCTGTGACAATTGAAATGATCTTTTAATTAAAATTCAGTTCAATCCATTACCTCTGTCTGCACCCAAGTATTGCTCAGCTTTTCTGAAAAGTTCAGTACAGCCTAGTGGTTCAGGCAAGATGTTAGAGGTAGAAATTTATGTAGAATTTTGGCTAAAATAAGACAACCACCAGCATGAATATTTCTAACAATCTAGAGGGGTATCAAAATTTGTTTGATAAGGAAATGTTATTCCCCTCATAATATTCATAGGTGTGGTGGTTTAAGCCTTAGCTCGAGTTAAGAGCTCAGATGGGGGCAAGGCTGAGAATCACTCCCCTGCTCCCTCCTCCTCCCTCCCAACAGAGAGGGAAAAACAAAAGGGAAGGAGCATATCCACCAAATAAGAATTTAGAGTCAGCTTGGATGTAGAGAGGTAAAGAATTTTCTTTAAACAAAATATATATATATAACAGTGACAGGTAAGGTTCACAAGAACAAGGAACAAGGATGGATGGAAGGGTAACAAAGAAGAAGAATACAAAACCAGTCTCTCTCTGAAGAGGCACAGAGGCAGCAGGGAGAAGGATCAGGCCCAACCACGTGGCAGAACAGCAGGAAGGCAGCTGCAGTAGCTCTTCTAGAGGAGAGGCAGGAGCCAAAAAGGAGAGCTAATGACTCCAATGCCTTCCCTTTTATACCTTAGGTGGGCAGGGAGGGGGGAGTGGAACAGACTGAGTTTCCCAGGGGGGAAAACACCCTTCCAGGAGAGCAAAGCACTTGCAAGCCCTCCACCCTGTTTTCAGAATGGGCACTAGAGTTGGCAGGGCTCATTAAGAGGGCTTTAAACTAGGTCTGAAGGGGGTGGGTGAGGAAAACAGTCCCTCTGTAGATGAAAGAGTGGGGCACAGATTAGGGTCAATAGAGAAGTTGGGAGCCCAGCTGAAGTGCATGTACACCAATGCACGCAGCATGGGCAACAAGCAACAGGAGCTGGAAGTCCTGGTCCACCAGGGTGACTATGATACAGTCGCCATCTCAGAAACATGGTGGGATGACACGCACGATTGGAGTGCTGCACTGGGGGGGTTACAGGCTCTCTAAGAGAGACAGAGAAGGGAGAAGAGGAGGAGGGGTGGCTCTGTATATATTAGGGAGTCACTCCCTGCCACAGAACTTGAGGTGGAAAATGAAGGAATTGAGAGCCTGTGGGTTAAAATCAGAGGGAGGCCTAACAAATCTGACATCCTGGTTGGAGTCAGTTATAGACCACCCAATCAGGATGAGGAGGCAGACGAATTATTCTATAAGCAACTGGAGGCTGTGTGAAGGTCATCAGATCTTGTCCTTGTGGGTGATTTTAACCTGACAGATATCTGCTGGGAACTTAATTCAGCAGAGAGGAGGCAGACCAGAAGATTCCTAAAGCGCATGGAGGACAAGTTCCTGATGCAGCTGTTAAGTGAGCCTACCGGGGGTCAAGCTCTGCTTGACCTGCTGTTCTCCAATAGAGAAGGGCTGGTGGTGCTGGAAGGTGTCCAGAGAAGGGCCACGAGGATGATCAGAGGGCTGGAGCACCTCTCCTATGAGGACAGACTGAAGAAGCTGGGGCTGTTCAGTCTGGAGAAGAGAAGGCTCCGAGGTGACCTCATCATGGCCTTCCAGTATCTGAAGGGGGCCTGCAAGAAGGCTGGGGAGGGACTTCTCAGGCTATCAGGTAGTGATAGGACTAGGGGGAATGGAATGAAGCTGGAGGTGGGGAGATTCAGGCTGGACGTGAGGAAGAAGTTTTTCACCATGACGGTGGTGAAGCCCTGGAATGGGTTGTTGAGGGAGGTGTTTAAGCCCAGGCTGGATGAGGCTCTGGCCAGCCTGATCTAGTGTAGAGTGTCCCTGCCCATGGCAGGGGGGTTGGAAGTAGCTGATCCTTGTGGTCCCTTCCAACCCTGACTGATACTATGATACTATGATACTATGTTCGAAGAAACCAAAATTCTGCTGCTGGCACCATCCTCTGAGCCAATTGTTGATGGTGTGGGTTCTCCTGTTCCTCTCAGTGTACACCCCTGCCACTGAAGGAACTGAGCAGAACACCACTTGAGCTCCTGCCCCTTCAATCAATTGTCCTTGAACTCCTTTTTAATTGCCCTTGTTCCCTTCTTGTCAATTTCGTCACTCCCAGCTTGTATTACCGGCAGAGGATAATAGTCACAGGGATGGATTAACTTTGGGAGTCTCCTTGTGATGTCCCTAACCCACGCCCCAGGTAGGAAGCAGACTTCCCTGTGGGATGGGTCAGGACAACATATGGATCCCTCAGTACCCCCCAGGAGAGAGTCCCCAACAACTATAACCCTTCTCTTTTTCTTTGTGGAGCTGGTCATTATAGTTGGTGGGGACTGCTTGGCCTTAGGCTCCCGCCCAGATGGCTGCTCCTCACCCCTCTCATCCCCACTGCCCTAGGCCTGCAGGGTCTCATACTTATTATGCAAGGGCAGTGGAGGAGGGGAAGAGGGCCGGGAAGGATTCTCCTTGCCACCCCTGGCAGGGACCTGTATCCATCCCTCCCCATTTCCAGGGACCCTTCCCTCAGCAGGGGAGATCTGCAGAGCCTTCTCCCACATATCTAACTCCTTTTTGCTTTCCCTTATTGACCTGAGCCTAGAAACCTCCTCCTTCGGCTTGGCCACTTCGTCCTTCAGCTCGGTCACCAGACTGAGGAGAAAGTTCACCTGGTCACACCTGACACAGGTGTTCTCTCCTTCCCCCTCTACTCCAAGTGCCAGGCTCAAGCACTCACTGCAGCTGGCAGCCTGGACTCCTGCATGCTGAAGCAGCAAGTCTGTCTGGGTAGATGCTGTTTTTCTACTCTTCATCCGAGTGGCAACCATGGTTAACCATTCGATTGAAAAAAGATTTGAATTTTTTTTTTTTTTTTGGGCAGCAGGAAGGCTCAAACCAAAATGGTGTCACACGCACAGCCCGGGCGGGATTTAAACCTCCTGCGGCTGACATCACGCTCCTGTTCCCGAGCAGGCTCATGAGAGCACGATCCTGCCAGACCTCCCTGAGTCTTCCCGACCTGCAAAGCCCCGAAAGGAAAGTGAAACCCAAGCAGAAAGCTCACGATCCAAGAGGAGCAGTCCCGATTGCCGGTTCCGGTCGGCTCTCAAACCAAAATGGCGATCAGGTTGGTGAGGCAGGATCTGCCCTTCCTAAATACACGTTGGCTGTCCTGCAGGTGCACTGTGATTGCGCCAAATATGATCTGCTCCATAATCTTGCCTGGCACTCAAGTCAGGCTGACAGGCCTGTAGTTTGCAGGTTCCTCCATAGAACCCTTCTTGTGGATGGTGTAATGTGATGGTTTAACCCACACACATCAAACAAAAACTTGTCTGAAGCCAGTCAGAGAAGCAAATGAAGCAGTATTTTACAAGCAATAATGGAATGCAATGGTTATATACAAAATTATACAGTATTCACAATATTATACAGGTATTTACCAAAAAAAAAGCAAACAGCACAGAAATACTCCTTGGGCAGGAGGATACTGCCCTGCAACCCCCATAACCACTCCCTCCCTTTTCCCTCTAGTTAATTAGAACAAAAGAGAAAAAGGGAGATGTTATGGGAATTTAGGTTAGTTAAAAAGTGTCATTAAGAAGTTAGTATTTCTTATCTCAAGGCCGTTAGATAAGAGGTCTCTCTCTCTCTGTGTCCAGAGCAGCACCATGCATGCCATCAGAAAATGACAGAGTGAGACAAGAATGTAAGATCTTCTATGGTACATCTCACATCTGACCAATGAAATTCATTTATAACAATCTTTGTTTTCCTTTCTACACCCAACTGTAGATTTGCTCATAATATTTTTAGAAGGCACAGCCTAAACTGTCGCAGATGGGCACCACACTGGCCAGTTTCCAGTCATCTGGGACCTAGCCAGTGAGCCAGGACTGGTGGATAATGATGGAGAGCAGCTTGGCCAGCTCATCTGCCAGCTCTCTCAGCACCCTAGGATGGATCCCATCTGGTCCCGTAGACTTGTGAGTATCCAAGTGGCTCAACAAGTCCTAAATTACTTCCTCATGGATTTCAGGGGGATTATACTGCTCCCTGACCCCATCTACCAGTTCAGGAGGCCAGTTATCTTGAAGTCCTCCTGCCTTACTGTTGAAAATTGAGGCAAAGAAGGTGTTTAGTACCTCAGCCTTTTCCTCATCTTTATTAAAATGGTCCCCTCCAGGTCCAACAAAGTGCAGAATTTCTTTTTTACCCTCTTTTGGGTTAGGAACTGGCTGGAGGGCGGAACCCAGAAAGTGGTGGTGAATGGTGCCACATCCAGCTGGCAGCCAGTCACTAGTGGTGTGCCCCAGGGATCAGTGCTGGGCCCCATGCTCTTCAACATCTCTATTGATGATCTGGATGAGGGCATTGAGTCCATCATCAGTAAATTTGAGGACGACACCAAGCTGGGTGCAGGACTTGATCTGCTGGAGAGTAGAGGGGCTTTGCAGAGGAACCTTGACAGGCTGGACAGATGGGCAGAATCCAATGGCATGAGATTGAACACATCCAAGTGCCGGGTTCTGCACATTGGCCACAGCAAACCCATGCAGTGCTACAGGCTGGGGTCAGAGTGGCTGGAGAGCGGCCAGGCAGAGAGGGACCTGGGGGTGCTGGTTGATGGTAGGCTGAACACGAGCCAGCAGTGTGCCCAGGCAGCCAAGAAGGCCAATGGCATCCTGGCCTGCATCAGAAACAGTGTGGCCAGCAGGAGCAGGGAGGTCATTCTGCCCCTGTACACAGCACTGGTTAGGCTGCACCTTGAGTCCTGTGTACAGTTCTGGAACCTCAGTTTAGGAAGGATGTTGTCTTGCTGGAACGTGTCCAGGGGAAGGGCAATGAAGTTGATGAGGGGTTTGGAACACAAGCCCTATGAAGAGAGGCTGAGGGAGCTGGGGTTGCTTAGCCTGGAGGAGACTCTTGCTCTCTCCAACTACCTGAAGGGAGGTTGTAGCCAGGCAGAGGTTGGTCTCTTCTCCCAGGCAGTACCAGAACAAGAGGACACAGTCTCAGGCTGCACCAGGGCAGGTTTAGGCTGGATGTTACGAAGAAGTTTTATAAAGCGAGAGTGATTGCCCTTTGGAATCGGCTACCCATGGAGGTGGTGGAGTCTCCTTCATTGGAGGGTTTCATAGTTTCATAGTTTCAGTCAGGGTTGGAAGGGACCACAAGGATCAGCTACTTCCAACCCCCCTGCCATGGGCAGGGACACTCTACACTAGATCAGACTGGCCAGAGCCTCATCCAGCCTGGGCTTAAACACCTCCAGGGACGGGGCCTCAACCACCTCCCTGGATAGCCCATTCCAGGGCTTCACCACCATCATGGTGAAGAACGTCTTCCTCACGTCCAGCCTGAATCTCCCCACCTCCAGCTTCATTCCATTCCCCCTAGTCCTATCACTACCTGATAGCCTGAAAAGTCCCTCCCCAGCCTTCTTGCAGGACACCTTCAGATACTGGAAGGCCATGATGAGGTCACCTCGGAGCCTTCTCTTCTCCAGACTGAACAGCCCCAACTCCTTCAGTCTGTGCTCATAGGAGAGGTGCTCCAGCCCTCTGATCATTCTCGTGGCCTTTCTCTGGACACCTTCCAGCACCTCCAGATCCCTCTTGTAATAGGGGCTCCAGAACTGGATGCAGTACTCCAGGTGGGGTCTCAGCAGAGCTGAGTAGAGGGGGAGAATCACCTCCCTTGACCTGCTGGCCACACTTCTCTTGATGCAGCCCAGGATCTGATTGGCTTTCTGGGCTGCAAGTGCACATTGAGAGCTCCTGTTGAGCTTCTCGTCCACCAGCACCCCCAAGTCTCTCTCCTCAGGGCTGCTCCCCAGCCAGTCCCTGCCCAGCCTGGATTTGTGCCTGGGATTGCCTCCACCCAGATGCAGGACCCTGCACTTGGTCTTGTTGAAGCTCATGAGGTTGGCTTGTGCCCACCTCTCCAGCCTCTCAAGGTCCCTCTGGATGGCATCCCTTCCCTCCAGTGTGTCTGCTGCACCACACAGCTTGGTGTCATCAGCAAACTTGCTGAGGGTGCACTCAATGCCACTGTCCATGTCACCCACAAAGATGTTGAGCAAGACTGGTCCCAGGACTGATCCCTGAGGGACTCCACTGGTCACTGGCCTCCACCGGGACATGGACCCATTGACAGCCACTCTTTGGGTGCGGCCATCAAGCCAGTTCTGTATCCATCTAGTGGTCCACCCATCAAACCCATGTGTCACCAGCTTGGAGACCAGGATGTGGTGCGGGACAGCGTCAAAGGCTTTGCTCAGGTCCAGGTAAACGACATCAGTTGCTTGCCCCTCATCTATTAATGTTGTGACCTGTTCATAGAAGGCCACCAGGTTTGTCAGGCAGGATTTGCCCTTGGCAAAGCCATGCTGACTGCTCCAAATCACCTCTTCACTATTCTTCTAAGTCAGTAGTGCCTCCAGGAGGATCTGCTCCATGATCTTTCCGGGCACAGAGGTGAGACTGACAGGCCTGTAGTTCCCTGGTTCCTCCTTCTTACCCTTTTTGAAAATGGGAGCAATATTTGCCCTTTTCCAGTCTGTGGGGACTGCCCCAGACTGCCATGACTTTTGGAATATAATAGAGAGGGGCTTAGCAACCTCATCTGCCAGTTCTCTCAGCACCCATGGGTGTATCCCGTTGGGTCCCATGGACTTGAACACTTTCATGTTCTTCAGGTGATCACGAACCTGAGCTTCACTTATGATGGGCAGTTCTTCCTCCCTGTCCCTGGCATCGTCTGCCATGACTCCAGGAGTGTGGCTGGAGGCCCTTGCAGTGAAGACTGAGGTAAAGAAGTTATTGAGTACCTCAGCCTTTTCCACATCACTTGTGACCAATTCACCAGTTTCCTCTCTGAGGGGGCCCACACCTTCCCTAGTCGTCTTCTTGCCATTAATACACCTGTAGAAGTTCTTAGTGCTCCCTGTAACCTCCCTGGCTAGATTCAATTCAAACTCTGCTTTGGCTTTCCTAACCAGGCCTCTTGCTGCTCGGGCAGCTTCCTTATATACCCCCTGTTCTAGCTGTCCTTCCCTCCACTTCCTGTAGAGTTTCTTTTTAAGTAATAGTGTGTCCAGCAGCTCCTTGCTCATCCAGGCAGGCCTCCTAGTGTTCTTCCCTGCTTTTCTCTTTGTTGGTGTACATAGCTCCTGGACAAAGAGGAGGTGGTCCTTGAATACTGACCAGCTGCCCTGGGTCCCTCTTCCCTCCAGGGCTTCGTCCCATGACACTTTGGCTAGCAGATCCCTGAAGCAATCAAAGTCTGCACGCCTAAAGTCTAGGGTCATAAGCTTAGAATAGGTCCTCCTGATAGCCCTGAGGCTATTAAATTCAACTGCTTCATGATCACTGCAGCCAAGGCAGTCTCTGAGTCTCAGATTGGTTACCAGCCCTTCCCTGTTGGTGAGAACAAGGTCCAGCAGAGCACCTTTTCTTGTTGGTCCCTCTACCATTTGGAGGAGGAAGTTGTCTTCTATGCAGTCCAGGAACATCCTGGATTGCAAGTGCCCACTGAGAGCTCATGTTGAGCTTCTCGTCCATCTTGAAGGTCTCTTTCAACCTGGTGTATTGTATTGTATTGTATTGTATTGTATTGTATTGTATTGTATTGTATAAAATGCTTTTTATTTTCCTTCACAGAAATGGCCAGGTAAGTTCTATCTGGGTTTTCACCTGTCTAATTTTTCTCCTACATGGTCTAACAACATTCTTAAATGCATCTCAAGTTGCCTCCCCCACTTTCCAAAGGTGATACAGCCTCCTCCAAGAGCTGCTTGCTCATCCAGGCCGGTCGCCTTCCCTGCTAGCTCTTCTTTCAGCACATGGGCACAGCCTTTTCCTGTGCTTTCAAGAGTTCCTGCTTGAAGTAGGTCCACCCGTCCTGGACCCCTTTGTTCGTAAGGGCTGCTACCCAGGGTAGCACAATACATTCAGGATTTACCCAGGAAGAACAAACAGTTTGCTCATGACATTAGAGTAACCACATGACCGTTACATGAAGTCCCAGAGCAATGCCTGAATGACAACGATGTATTTCCTAGTGCAGCTGCTCCCTGGCTATACATGAAGTTCTGGTGCTCTAGGTTTTCTTTTATGGTGGATCTGCAAAATGATGCTATCTTTCAAATGTTTAACAGATTCAATTAATAAGTGTTCACGAAGCCCCTCAAATATGTCAAAATTGATACTAGAGAAGCATAAAGAGTTATTGTTTCCCACAGGCATTGTGAATGAACACAAATGCTTTTGTGGAAACTGACATTTTCACATATATTGTGAGCTGCTGAAAAAATCTTAAGTTCTTTTTATTAAATATTTAGCAGGGATTTTTTTTTTCTTTCAGGAATATAACACACACATGAAAATGCCAGCTTCCATGTTATTTTTGCCGATGTTTATTATTTTGCAAAAGACAATGGAAAAGAGTCAAATTCCAAGAGAAAACAAAACTAAACCATGATGTACTCTGTGAGTTACAGCATTCTAACAATAAAAGGAATTTCATTTATCAGTTAAGATCATGAGTTCATCTGTAAGTCAGACTCAGACAGGGTATTATGGAAGATCACATCTCAAATGTAAATTTTGGAAATCAACCCTATGGGAATAAGGAGGAACTATTGATGATTGAGACTTCAATTCTGCTTTTATTTGTTTGACAGGATAACAGTAATGGCACATAATTTGGCCACAAGTTACCTTGTGATATGCAAACACCCTGAAGACCATTCTCTGTACTGAGAGCATTATTATAGGTTGTCACCCTTCCTCTTTTCCATATTAGACTACCGTGCAGGAAGAAACATTCATGTTGAAACTTTTTACTTAAATTTAGATCTGATGAGGATGATGGGGAGACGAATGGATGAGAGACATTGGAGTACCTCTGTAATTTATTTCTGCTTCTAGCATGCTCTGTGATTCACAATATAGGCTTCCTTTTCTTATATTACAATGTGTAAACCTCCAACTACATGAAACAGCATCTTCAGAGCAATCACACATATGCTACAGTTTTTACACTCATATAAAGTGTCTGGAAGAAATAATCTGTACATTGTCATTCACTGTAAGGTTTTACATTTTGACAATTGTCTTACCCATAACAACTAGATATACAGCAGGTACTCTGACAATACTTAAAAGGTACAAGCAAGAACAAATTTTACACTGAGGAATGGGCATGCTCCCTCTTTGGGAATGCTCATTTTTAAGTATTCTTCAACTTTACTGTATTTTGTGGTGGTTTTAATTTGAAGATACATAAGATATATTCCATAATATTAAAATATATTTTGGAAAATGCAAAAGAGACAAACCCCAGAGATTCAAATTCCTCATCTGCCTAAAAGATTCAAATCTGCATCCCCCAAGGAAGCTCCTGACCAATGCACATTGAAAGATCTGGTGTTTTCAGACTTTTCTGGTGAGGGTACCATTTGCATCAAATGCAAAAGGTACACAGGAAGCAGAAAATTCTGTGACTTAGTAGTCACATGTCTCCTGCTATCATCAAGATGTCTGGTTTTTCATGAATATATCATATTTTAAATAAAGGTAAACAAGCCATAGTAGATCATCCAGACTTATAAACTAGGACATTGAGTTAGGGCAATGCCTTGGGAAAAGGTGGGTATCCAAAGCCCCTCTGTCAAGAAGCTACTTACTCTGCTGTAATTTTTTTTTCAAGTTGTTATCATATTTTTTTTTCATTCTTAGATAAGTGGTCAACATCACCTGTTTGCTAATAATTTGGAGACAGCTAAACTCCATTCTTTTTCCTTTTCAGATAGAAAAAAGAGATTCAAACACATGACCTCTGAGACCAATAAAAAAGAAAAAAAAAAAAAACAATTAAAAAAAATTTTCAAAAAGCAGCAAATGACATTAAAAAGTAACTATGAAGCAGTTAATGTAAGAAATCAAAACAACCAGGTTACCTAGACTGTGAAGCTAGGAATTGGATATGGTTCTCCTGAAATGCCAGTTTCTCAGCCTGGACCAATTCTTCTTATATTAAAAAGAAAAAATCAACAAAAAGAAACACAATACAAACAAACAAACAAGAAAACCTAAATGCACACACACACACAAAACTCCTCCACCAAAATCAACAGCAACAACAAACACCAGGCAAAACCAAAGCAAAACAAAACACCAACACAAAACAAACAAAACAAGATAACAACAAACAAAAGAAAGAAAAAATAAACAGTAAAAAAAGGCTCAGCTAACTTTGACTTGTTCCCAAAACCCTTCCTAACTTTTTCAGCTATCCTTGCTGTAGTTGTTGAGGGCAGCTAAAGATGTAGAGCTAATGGTAAAAGACTCAACACATATAAGGAACGTGCACAGATGTTGGTGGGGCCACAAAGAGAAACTAAACCACACAGACATCATTTCATGTTTCTGTGTTCTGTGACTAGGGATATCTTTGCTGAGGGCCTTGACAAGCCAGCTTGTAATAAGCAGTTACATATATTTATTTTCAGAATTTATTAACCAAGAATACTTTGAAATTTCTCTTTAATAAGTAATGTGACTCCTCAGGCTGGGACAGAATTAGGTCTATTTTTTTGTAGCTTATACAGAATATCTTGAGCTGTGTATGTGGAGAGACATGACTTACAAAAGCAAGAAAGATGTAGAAGCTTTAGAAAGGATATGTTCCACAGAAGAGCAGAAAGACAATTGAGGCAAAGAAAAAAATGCTTGTGTTCTAAGTGCTCCTAATCTGCAAAGGGCTTAGTATGATGAGGAAGGATGTTGAGAAAAGGTGTAGAAGAGAATTCAACCTTTTCCCATACACTTGAGGCCACTTAAAAAAAAAAAAAATAAAATGAAATAAAACACCCAAGAGGTCACACAATGAGGAATTTTAAGAATTCTTTAGACAAATTCTTAGAAGTGTCTATTGTATATCAAAGGTAAGAGTCTGAAGTCTTTAATCCAGACAAATTACAGTTACCAAAGAGACCTACAATATCCATCAGGGTTTGATAATGCCAAAGTCAGGATCTTTGTTCTACCAAGTGTATATAAAAAGGGGTAGAGTTTGATCAATAGACTGTACCACTGCTATATCCTTTTCTCTCATCAGAAGACTTCAACAATCATCATAGCTCTTTTAATGCTAAAATAACAATAATAAACATAAAGCATGATCTGTTACAGTGGCATTTCACACTATCCATCTGTTACAGTGCCTGAAACAGGAAGCACCATTTTCTAAAGTGAAAATGTTTGAATGGGCTGTCAAAAAGCCTCTCAGTAAATGTATTCCATCCAACAGAAACAAACCCTGTGCAAACAAATCAAGTGGTGCAGAAATACTTTGCACAAGATGATAGGCAAGGCCTTCATGCTGACACTGTATGCAAGCCAAGTTTTCATGTACTTTGATGGCTGACCTCCAACTCCTGACATATTCATTATATTCCAGCATGTTGGGCACAGATTGCATTGAAGTGATGACAGCTACAAGACAGCCAACAAGGAATATGGGCATTCTGGCAACAGGTGGCCTTTCATTTGTACTGGGAAACTTAATCTAGTTTATCATCAAAGTATATTATGTTCAAGGAGTGTCATGTTTTGAGAAGCCTAGTGACAGATCAAACAGAAGAAGCATTCTTCCACAGACTGTGACATTTTTTGTAGACCAGACCTTCCAAACTGCTCTATTGTTTAGGCTTGATTTAGGTCAGTTCAAAGTTATTCCATTGTCTCAGGTGTTTGCATTGGTGACTCCAAATTACAGTTCCTGTCAGGAGTCAAGGGCTGATGGAGGCATGCTGCAAAGCCTGCAGCCCTGGGACCACCATCAGCCACATGCTGTGGAATATTTTATTACCTTGCAAAAAGGTGATTTTGGAAAGATGATACTCCTCAAGGTAAACTAACAGAGAGAAATACTTCAGGGAATGCGTGTGTCTTTAGCTCTGACAGCCACATTAGCTGCAAATCCACTCCTGAAAAATCTTACCCTCCTGCCCACTTTGCTTATCTATTTCGACAGACAGAGGAAAATGATGTGTAAAATTGAAATAATGTCTAAGTCTTGTAACTCAAGTGGTTGATGTGAACTTTGTTCAATTCCACTTCTGCTCTTGGAGGTAGATCAGAGAAACACTGCACCACAGTTAGAGCAGACCATTGATTTCATATGTGAGAATACAGCCTGAAAGGTGACATCAATTTTTATGTTGAAGCTGTTTTGAGGTAACCAAGTATTTTCTAACTAAACAAAGATTTTTCCACAAATAAATTCACTAATTTTGGAAATGATAAAGCAATATACTCAGGAGATATAAACAAGAAGAAATGATACCAACCCAAAATACTTAAATTGGAGATGAAAATCTGGAATATCTGTGACAGTCTCTAAATATTGCAGCTTTAATATGCTAAATGAATTTTTCTTCTCTATTGACTACTTTCTGGGATACAGATTCACCTGAGGATCTTGTAAGTAAAACCAGACACATCAAGGCAATTCTGATCTGACTAGGGACACCAAGCCACCAACAGAACTGGCAGTATAGCAGGGCTTGAACTACAGCTCCTGCAGGGTACAATGGCAACATTTCCAAATTAAAATACCAGGCTTTCAGATTAAATATTTTTAAAATAAATTGCAGTCAAAAATAACAGCTCAGTGGAAAATGTGGATAAAATATGTTAAATAGAGGAAAGCATATTTTTCTAGGATTTTTTGCTAGGAGTTTAGTTAAGTTTCAGCTATTTCTGAATAAGGATACAAATGTAGTTTGGTAAGAAACCAGTCTGAAAAATCCAGGCATGTATGCAAATATTATTTTTATAAAAGTGCATGTTAATCAGGTGTCTCATAAGTATATTCAGCTTTTGCATTCACTGAACATTCTATTTCAAAGATTAGAATCAATATAGATGCATTGATGTTTTACTGAGTTGAAAAATGTGTTTGCCGAAGTTTTCCTCACCTCCTACACTCTGGCTTTCATCAGGGAGTTGTTTTTGAGCCCATGAACCAAAGTAATCTCAGCTGAACTTCATGAGAAAATGTGTTCCTGAAAAGCACAGCTCACCTACGCCCTTTAATCTTGCAACCAGACCAGAGAGAACGCATTTTCAACCATTTTTTCACTTTCCCAGCAAATAATTTACTGGCTTAGGATTTTTAGGTTTGTTCATTTGCTTGTTTTTTAACTGAAATATATTGACAAGATAATTTATCAGGTAATAGTGCCTTCAAGACATCTCAGAAACCTCTAGAAACTGTGGTATAAGTCTGTAAAGTTTCTTCTATGACCAATAAGAAACAGAAATCATCTTCTGAAATGACATTTATGTAGACATCTGTTACAAAGTAAAATTTTTTAAGATGAGTTCTGAAACAATATGGAGATCCAATAAACAAGGAATCCTCTTTCAAGTTAGGAAAAGTAAAGTGCACGTATCTTGTAGGGAAATTTAAAAAAAAAAGAAAAGAAAAAAAAAAAGAAAAACCAACACCAGTGGGAAATAAATTACACAAGTTTGTAGAATGTGACAAAGTGGGGCTGAATGCATGATCTAATATGGAAAAGCAGACAAATGAACAAGTGTGCTGCTTCTCATAGATTAATACTCCCAGATCACCACCTCTCTGTTACAATGGCCATTGACACCCATTAGTTGAGAGCTGTGTTACTTACTTCTTAAGTCCTTTCTTGAATGCAGAGGAGTGATTTCTAGTTCATCATTTGCTTTCCCCAGCCTATCTAGTCAATTTATAGCTTCTGATTATGATCAGCTTTACAATGTTGTACAGTTAATTAAGATAAATGTGAATTATAGGCCTTGTGTGACCGAAAGCAGAATCATGCTCATAGGCTCTAATTTCCTTCAATTTGGAAAAGAAAAAAAAAATATGAAAAAAAAAAAAAAAGTTTGTTTCTATTTTTTGAGCAGAGAAATCTAGGTTTGCCTCATGTTCACTGCCAACTGCTGCTCTGGTCTAACTCCTTTGAACTGAATTTATAAAGGGCTTTTAGTTAAGAGATGTCATGCAGCTCCTTGTGCTCCTCTCTTATTTTCCCCCCTGATCATAGCTGTCAAAGACAGAATAATTTGGAATTCTAATTTAATTATACTTCAAAATTCTTCCCAGTTTTGTTCTTAATCCTTGTAGCCAGTTACTGAATAGCCAGAACTGAGAGCCAGAAACAACCTGTAATTCAGTTAACAAGGAAATCTTGTGAGTCTCCTGCATCAAAGAATACATGGCAGAATTATGCTGTATAGAACCAATTGAGCTAGAAGTTAAATAATAACCATTTAAAATCCTCTTTTTGCCTGTTGATTTATAGAGAGACTTCCCCATCTCTGCTTTTATGGTGCTGTATTTCATACTGGGAAAACAGGTCTATGGGAAACAAGCTTTGCAATGTCTTCCTGTCTTCTGGAAAGGGGAAAAGAGTGGGCCTGCATAGGAAGTTTTGATGTCTCAAGACAAGGGTGGCTGTTCTGCTTAAGGAAAAAGGCAGAAACAAACTATATGTACATGCCTCCTCCAGCTGAAAGGGGCATGTTGAGTCTTGATCACCAATATTTTAACAAGAAACTTAAAGGCTAAATTTGCTCCTTCTTCTTAGCTGTTACTCCTCTGATCCACCGAGTGCTTAGTGCAAGATCAGACGTGATAAAAACAGTATGTCCTGCAGTCTTGTAAAACCTAGGAGCAGTGCTGCATGACTTCCAGTGTTGCATACAAACATATTATCTTTCCGTGAATACTTTGGCTTTGCAGGGTGCTTATTTTGCAGGGTGCTTATTTTGCAGGGTATTCCAACATCAGAAACAGGACTAAGAAAAGTAGTTTGTTATACATTGTTATGAATGAAAAGGGTGAGGTGGGGAATTAATAAATATATGTATATCATTTATTAATTTAGCTCCACCACCCACGTAACCATATACAAAAGTCATTAAAATATAGAGGTTCTTATATTCATTTGAAGAATATCTTCAGAATATAGGAATGGTTGCAAATAGTTTGAGTACACAGTATTTGGAAAAGATAAATCCAAAAGGATAATGTTACCGCTAGTACCAAAAGGCAGGTGTTTCTCGGAGACTTTAGGAATATTCCAGTTTACTCACAATGCTGTTTGACGATTATGGGAATTTCTCTGGTGTCTCTTTTAATCAGAAAATCCTCCTTTAATGGACGCTGCTTAGTCTACATGTGGTGGGAGAAAAACCCAAGAAAGAGAGAGCAAGTGCACTGAAGCCTACCCATTTAAACATGGGTAAACATGCCTAAAAAACACTTTTGCAGAAAATATTTCAATGAACAAATTCTACTGAGTGATTTATAAGGGCAAACATTGAAATCTGGAATGATTCAAAGCTATTGTTTTTCCATAACTAGATAACAAAACATCTGTTAATAAAAAATCCTAACAACACATCCCTGCATTTGACCTCATCTGACTGATGTTGTGCCAAGTCTGAAAGTGTTCTGCTTGCCTTTCCTAGTCTCCCACAGAGGCAGAGACAATGTGAATTATGGAGAAACCATTTCTTCTCCCTGCAGAAAATTCTGATGCATTTGGCTGATAGAGGCACAAATTTGCATTCTCACACTGCTACGCTACCTGTCCTGCATTTGGCCGATTGTACTGATTCATTATCTAGAACAATGTTTCCAGTGCTTACACAACCTGGATGTTTATACTGCAGCTGTCTGTCAATGTCACACATCAGTAATTAAGACACTAAACACATTTTCAAAACATATATCATGCAATTAAAATGCATTATAAGATACTGTATTTTGTAGTATAAAAGCTCAGAAAAATAGGAGCAATACACTGAAGTATACATACATCCTTTTAATAAAAGGCAACACAGGTACCAAAATGCACAGTGTTGAACATCTGCAATAATTTCATGGCATGAGCACCCAATGAGCTTCTGCGACGTTGCTACTAATCTTTCTTATTAAGAAGAATTTTTTCTGCAGTACATCATGCCAATTTCTGGAGAAAACTAAGTGTACAGTAATTCAAATTAGATACAGCATGTCTCTGCTTAATTTACTTCATGCTGTTAATTACCCATCTAGAGAGATTTTAATGATCCAAATCTGTCTATATACAAGCACAGGCTTAAACTGAGTAGAATTTTTTTTGTTGTTTTGGTGCATGACTGGCAACAGTAAACTGAAAATGTGGCAAGAGAGCTGCTCAGGACCAGCACTGGGACTGCATGCTTGAGCTGAGAGGTGCTCTATCTTGGTTTTCTTTCAGGGGCTTTTGGGGGCAGGAGGACCTTGGCAGACAGCAAGGACTGGCAGGGCCATCTTCTTGAGTGCCTGCTTGAGAGGGTGACATCAGCCACAGGAAAATTAAATGTGGGAGAGCTAAGCTGCACAACTGCCTCTTGGCAAGACAGCTAGTCTTCTGGCTGCATCGCAGCTAGCAGCATGTGCCAGGTCAGCCAACAGAGTACAAAAGCCTCTGTGGTAGCTTGGACAATATATAATAGTAAGGTGGAATATATATATATTTAACAACAAACAAAAAAAATCCCTAAACTTAATTTCACATACCTGAAGAGATCCAGTCATGGTAACAGCTTGGCCAAAGGCTACTAGGAAAATGGTAGGTACCCCGACAGAGTTGCTGCACAAGCACACAGGTGTCCAGGCTGCTAGCTGCAGAGAGTGCTGGAGCCTGGCACTTGGAATGGAGGGTGAAGGAGACAATACCTCTGTGAGGTGTGACCAAGTGAATTATCTTCTCAATCTGGTGGCTGAGCTAAAGGATGAAATATCAAGACTCAGGACTACAAGGGAATGTGAAAGGAAGTTAGATATGTGGGAGCAGGCTTTGCAGACCCCTCCATTTGAGGGGGGCAGCCCTGTAAACAGGGGGGAATGGATACAGGTCCCTGTTAGGAGAAGCATGGCCCTCTTCACCTCCCACACTGCCCTTGCACAATAAGTATGAGGCCCTGCAGGTTGAGGGCAATGTGGATGAGGAAGCAGAAGAGGAAATTTCTAAGGGGATGCCCATAGCAAATCAGTCCCCACCAACCATCAGGAGTAGTGCCATAATGAAAAAGAGGAGGGTAATTTTTTTGGTGACCCTCTCCTGAGGGGAACAGAGAGTCCCATATGTCATCCTGACCCATCTCACAAGGAAGTCTGCTGCATACATGGGGCCCGGATAAGGGACATCACAAGGAGACTACCACAGCTAATCCAGCCCTCTAACTATTACCCATTGCTGATAATCCAAGCTGGAAGTGATGAGATTGATAAAAAGGGCACCAGGACAATCAAAAAGGAATTCAAAGCCCTCAGATAATGGATGGGGCAGGAGTTCAGGTGGTGCTCTGCTCAGTTCCCTCAGTGGCAGGGGTGTACACTGAAAGGACCAGCAGAACACATGCCATCAAAAAATGGCTTAAAGGCTGATGTCAACAGTCGAATTTTGCGTTCTTTGATCAAGGGGCAACTTTTACCACACCTGACCTGCTGGACCTAGGTGGGGTGAATCTATCTAGAAAGGGCAAGAGGGATCTAGCACTAGAGTTGGCAGGGCTCATTGGGAGGGCTTTAAACTAGGTTTAAATGGGGTGGGTGAGAAAAACCAGTCTCTCTGTAGAGGGGGACAGAGGGACATAAACCAGAGTTAGTGGAGAAATCAGCAGCCCAGATGAAGTGCATGTACACCAATGCATGCAGTATGGATAAGAAACAGGAGGAATTGGAAGTCTTGGTTCACCAGGAAAACTATGATGTAGTTGCCATTTCAAAAACATGGTAGGATGATTCACACAACTGGAGTACTGCACTGTGTGGTTACAAGCTCTTTAGGAGGGACAGGCAAGGGAGAAGAGGAGGAGGGGTGGCCCTGGATATTAGGGAATCTCTTGATGCCACAGAACTTGAGATTGAGGATGAAAGATTTGAGTGCCTGTGGGTTAAAATCAGAGGGAGGGCTAATAAAACTGACATCCTGGTTGGAGTCTGTTATGGACCACCTAATCAGGATGAAAAGGTTGATGAAGTATTCTATTAGCAGCTGGAGGCTGTCTCAAGATCATCAGACCTTGTCCTTGTGGGCAACTTTAACCTGTCAGGCATTTCCTGGGATCTTAACTCAGCAGAGAAGAGGCAGTCCAGAAGATTCCTAGAGTATATGGAGGACAGCTACTTGATGTAGCTCTTAAGTGAGCCTACCAGTGGTCAGGCCCTGCTTGACCTGCTGTTCTCAAATAGAAAAGGGCTGTTGGGAGATGTCATGGTAGGAGGTTGTCTAGGGTGCAGTGACCATGAGATACTGGAGTTTTCAATATGCAGGGTAATAAGGAGGAGCAATAACAGAACACTCACTTTGGACTTCCAGAGGGCAAACTTCAGCTTATTTAAGCAACCAATTCAGAGAGTACCCTGGGTACCAGCCCTTAAGAACAAAGGGTCCAGGACAGTTGGACCTACCGCAAGCAAGAACTCTTGAAGGCACAGGAACAGGCTGTGCCCAAGTGTCAAAAGATGAGCTGCTGAGGAAGGCAACCAGCCTGGATGGGCAAGCAGCTCTGAAAGGAATTAAGGGGGAAAAAGAGGATGTATTGCCTTTGGAAAGGCAGGGAGGTAACTTGTGATACATTTAAGGATGTTGTTAGGTCATTGTGATGAAGAGGCTATTAAATGTATAAATATGTGATATGAATTATGAAAATATTTTTATTAATTATCAAAATTATTAATAACTGATGAATCACTAATTTATATACATGTTCCAGTGCACGTTCATGAAATACATTCCATAAGTGGCGTAGTATTGTAATTAGAACTCAATTGAACTATTTACAGAATTATTTCTATATTTCTATAACAAAGGGTGCAGTTCTGCCGCTTGGCCACTAGATAGTGACTCGATGGGGTGCGGGCAGCTTCTAGCTATATACAGTGCTACTACAATACGTCAGAGATGCGAAGGCTTTGAACTGAGTGCTAGTAGATGGAAAGCACATGAAGGATACTTTGTAGCTGTTGACTTTTAGCAAGGTTGGGTTCTGGCAGACTACTGTTGCTGGACTGGTTCCTAGGCTTGTCTGGATGGTGGCACTGGGTAGCTGGCTCCCCATGGCAGTGGAGAGGAAATGGAACCTGGGTTTAGTTCATAAGCAGATTCCCTTCAGGAGTCGGCCGGCTCCCTCCAGACAATAGGGAGTGGTCCTGGTGGAGCCGGCCTGTGGGGCCGGCCCTCGAAGTCAGCTTGCACAGCAGGGTGGGGCGACGGTTCCCAATAGGCAGGCTCGGAGGTTTCTGATCGGGCACGGCAGCAGGCAGGGCTGCGGGGTTGGAGGTTTCTGATTTGGAACAGCACCAGGTGGCACGGACCCAGCGGGGGTGTGGCCCGGCTGTGATGGGCTCCAGGGCTGACGTGGAGTGGCCTCAGGAAGGAAGCATGGTTGCGTGAGCAGCTACTTCCCGTTTGCTTGGCTTAAAAGAACAGCAGGACTCTCAGAGAGGTCCCAGGTTTGGTGGAGTGTAGGCATGAACGGTGCTCTGGATCTTCCCTGAGGGTTTACAGGGCTCCTCTCCCATGATAGCAGGGACTAGGCAGATGTGTTGACTACCGGCCTCCTTCAAGTCCCTTCTCCCCAGCAACTGGGCAGATCTTACCCTCGGGGGTTGGTCCAGTCTTCGGAAGGCACAGTGGGCTCTCATGGTCGGTGAGACTGGCTGTGACAACGATGGGCTTATTGGGCTCAGGGAAGGTCCTCCCTCTGGACATAATTCTCAGGGCTGCTTCCCGTGATGCAGAGGCTTTCAATATGCATGCATGTATGAGTGAGACTTGATGGCAATGAGCTCAATGGCAGAGGCTATAGCTAGAGCATTGTTCTCTTGAGCAAGTAGAGAGAAGAAGTCAAAGAGGAGGCAACTTCTTTACCAACTGGGGTGATATAGGTTCCTCGATGCTGGGTTTGACCAATGGGCACTTTTGTAAACAACTGGCTTCAGCCTATAGAAAGTATGAAGCTAGAATTATAGCTATACTTGGTGTTAGCACGAGCACGGCATGTGATGGGTGCATGCAGTGGGCTGTACTAGCCTGGCTACTGCCTTGGCAGGGCTCATTGATAGGTCTTTAAACTAGATTTGAAGGGGGAAGGGGTTAATAGTCTCCTGCTGGCCTGTGACAAACAGAGGGGCAGCTCACCAGAGGCAGAGGGATGGAGAGCTGGTAAGGGCTCTCAAATTGCTGCCCTGAGGCAAGACACAAATAACACACCCGGACATTCTATGGAAACCAAGGGGAATTGGCACAAGAGGACGAGAGGGCCAGCCCAGCTGAAGTGCTTCTATGCAAATGCTTGGGCAACAAACAGGATGAATTAAGGGCCACTGTGCTGCTGGGATGCCATGACATAGTGGGCATTACTGAAACTTGGTGGGATGATTCCCATGACTGGAATGTAGGTATAGACAGGTATAAGCTCTTTGGGAGGGATAGGCAGGAAAGGAGAGGAGGAGGTGTTGCCCTCTATGTCAAGAACCAGCTGGAATCAGTGGAGCTCCACCTGAGGAGGGATGATGAGATGGTTGAGAGTGTATGGATTAAAATCAAAGGCAAGACGGGGGAAGGAGATATTACTGTGGGGGTCTCCTACAAACCACCTGACCAGTAGAACCAAGCAGATGAGGCCCTCCACAGGCAAATAGAAGCGGCTTCCAGGTCACAAGCCCTGGTCCTCATGGGTGATTTCAACCACCCTGACATCTGCTGGAGGGACAACACAGCAAGGCACCAGCAATCCAGGATGTTCCTGGACTGCATAGAAGACAATTTTCTCCTCCAAATGGTAGAGGAACCAACAAGAAAAGGTGCTCTGCTGGACCTTGTTCTCACCAACAGGGAAGGGCTGGTAACCAATGTGAGGCTCAGAGACTGCCTTGGCTGCAGTGACCATGAAGCAGTTGAATGTAATATCCTCAGGGCTATCAGGAGGACCTATTCTAAGCTTATGACCCTAGACTTTAGGCGTGCAGACTTTGATTGCTTCAGGGATCTGCTAGCCAAAGGGATGAAGCCCTGGAGGGAAGAGGGACCCAGGGCAGATGCTCAGTATTCAAGGACCACCTCCTCTGTGTCCAGGAGCTATGTATACCAACAAAGAGAAAAGCAGGAAAGAATGCTAGGAGGCCTGCCTGGATGAACAAGGAGCTGCTGGACACACTATTACTTAAAAAGAAACTCTACAGGAAGTGGAGGGAAGGACAGCTAGAACAAGGTGTATAAGGAAGCTGCCCGAACAGCAAGAGGCCTGGTTAGGAAAGTCAAAGCAGAGTTCTAATTGAATCTAGCCAGGGAGGTTACAGGGAACACTAAGAATGTCTACAGGTATATTAATGGCAAGAAGAAGACTAGGGAAGGTGTGGGCCCCCTCAGAGAGGAAACTGGTGAATTGGTCACAAGTGATGTGGAAAAGGCTGAGGTACTCAATAACTTCATTACCTCAGTCTTCACTGCAAGGGCCTCTAGCTACACTCCTGGTGTCATGGAAGATGATGCCAGGGATGGGGAGGAAGAACTGCCCATCATAAGTGAAGCTCAGGTTCGTGATCACCTGAAGAACATGAAAGTGTTCAAGTCCATGGGACCTGACGGGATAAACCCATGGGTGCTGAGAGAACTGGCAGATGAGGTTGCTAAGCCCCTCTCTATTATATTCCAAAAGTCATGGCAGTCTGGGGCAGTCCCCACAGACTGGAAAAGGGCAAATATTGCTCCCATTTTCAAAAAGGGTAAGAAGAAAGAACCAGGAAACTACAGGCCAGTCAGTCTCACCTCTGTGCCCAGAAAGATCATGGAGCAGATCCTCCTGGAGGCACTACTGACTTAGAAGAATAGTGAAGAGGTGATTTGGAGCAGTCAGCATGGCTTTGCCAAGGGCAAATCCTGCCTGACAAACCTGGTGGCCTTCTATGAACAGGTCACAACATTAATAGATGAGGGGCAAGCAACTGATGTTGTTTACCTGGACCTGAGCAAAGCCTTCGACACTGTCCTGCACCACATCCTGGTCTCCAAGCTGGTGACACATGGGTTTGATGGGTGGACCACTAGATGGATACAGAACTGGCTTGATGGGCACACCCAAAGAGTGGCTGTCAATGGGTCCATGTCCCGGTGGAGGCCAGTGACCAGCGGAGTCCCTCAGGGATCAGTCCTGGGACCAGGCTTGTTCAACATCTTTGTGGGTGACATGGACAATGGCATTGAGTGCACCCTCAGCAAGTTTGCTGATGACACCAAGCTGTGTGGTGCAGCAGACACACTGGAGGGAAGGGATGCCATCCAGAGGGACCTTGAGAGGCTGGAGAGGTGGGCACAGGCCAACCTCATGAGCTTCAACAAGACCAAGTGCAGGGTCCTGCATCTGGGTGGAGGCAATCCCAGGCACAAATCCAGGCTGGGCAGGGACTGGCTGGGGAGCAGCCCTGAGGAGAGAGACTTGGGGGTGCTGGTGGACGAGAAGCTCAACAGGAGCTCTCAATGTGCACTTGCAGCCCAGAAAGCCAATCAGATCCTGGGCTGCATCAAGAGAAGTGTGGCCAGCAGGTCAAGGGAGGTGATTCTCCCCCTCTACTCAGCTCTGCTGAGACCCCACCTGGAGTACTGCATCCAGTTCTGGAGCCCCTATTACAAGAGGGATCTGGAGGTGCTGGAAGGTGTCCAGAGAAGGGCCACAAGGATGATCAGAGGGCCGGAGCACCTCTCCTATGAGGACAGACTGAAGAAGCTGGGGCTGTTCAGTGAGGTGGTTGGGGCCCCATCTCTGGAAGTGTTTAAGACTAGGCTGGACAAGGCTCTGGCCAGCCTGATCTAGTGTAGAGTGTCCCTGCCCATGGCATGGAGTTTGGAACTAGATGATCTTTGTGCCTTCCAACCCTGACTGATACTATGATACTATAACTTTCTCCTCACCTTGAGCCTAAACTTGCCTGGGCACAACTTGAGACTGTGTCCTCTTGTTCTGGTGCTAGTTTCCTGAGAGAAGAGATCAACCCCTACCTGTCTACAGCCTCCTTTCAGGAAGTTGAAGAGAGCAGTAAGTTCTCCCCTGAGCCTCCTTGTCTCCAGGCTAACACTGGTGTTCACCCCTGACTCATCCACCTCTCCAAACAGTAAGATAAAGTCTCATGGAGCAGTATTTTATCCTTGAGGTGTGGCTTCCAGACAGACAACTCTGCTTTATTTCTCCTGAGGCTAACTAAATCCAGTACAGCTGACAACTGGGCTCAGATTTTTATTGGTTTAGACTCCTGTATGCAAAGAAAAACTACAGATAGGGAGAAGGCTGTGTTAAGAACTGGTGCAGGAAGAAGTACAAACTAAGCATAGCTGCCCCATCTTGACACATTGAGGCTTTTCACCTAGAGCAGGTGCTTTGCCCATGGGAACAAGACTGTACTTTTAATGTAGTTTTAAGCAGCCAGAATTCCTGGAGTGCCTGTGTTCCCAAAACTGGGAACTCATGAGGTACCTACATGAAAGCCTAAATATATCCCATCATAACAGGCACTTCAAAGGAGTCAAGAAATTCTGGGTGATATACAAGTGTACAGCAAGTAAACTTCAGACCTTCAGGCTGCTTTAACATATCAAAAATCAGAGCATGAACAGCCACACCAAAACACTGTATGAAATCCCTGCCAATTTGTGTATTGATTTCACATTTAGGTTGCTTTTAGTTTAGAGAATCTTAATTCTAGACATGGGATTGTGACACTGCAGGATTTGGTAAAATACAATACAATGTGATCTACCTGCACTTCAGCAAGGCCTTTGACACTGTCCCCCACAGCAAACTCCTGGCCAAGCTGTCAGCCCATGGCTTGGATAGGTGCAGTCTGTGCTGGGTTAGGTACTGTCTGTAGGGCTGAGCCCAGAGAGTGGTGGTGAATGGTGCCACATCCAGCTGGTAAACAGTCACTAGTGGTGTCCCCCAGGGATCTGTGCTGGGCCCCATCCTGTTCAATATCTTTATTGATGATCTGGATGAGGGAATTGAATCCATCACCAGTAAATTTGCAGACGACACCAAGCTGGGGGCAGGTGTTGATCCGTTAGAGGGTAGGAGAGCTCTGCAGATGGACCTTGACAGGTTGGACAGATGGGCAGAATCCAACATGATGGCATTCAACAAGTCCAAGCACCTATTGTTGCACTTTGGTCACAACAACCCCATACAGTGCTACAGGCTGGGATCAGGGTGGCTGGAGAGTGGCCAGGCAGAAAGGGACCTGGGAGTACAGGTTGGGGGGACCTGGTTGACAGCCACATAAACATGAGTCAGCAGTGTGCCCAGGTGGCCAAGAAGGCCAATGGCATCCTGGCCTGCATCAGAAATAGTGTGGCCAGCAGGAGCAGGGAAGGCATTGTGCCCCTGTACTCACCACTGGTTAGGCCACACCTTGAGTCCTGTGTCTACTTCTGGGTCCCTTAATTTAAGGAGGATATTGAGACTCTTGAACGTGTCCAGAGAAGGGCAACGAGGCTGGTGAGAGGTCTCGAACACAAGCCCTATGAGGAGAGGCTGAGGGAGCTGGGGTTGTGCAACCTGGAGAAGAGGCAGTTCAGGGGAGACCTTATTTCTCTCTGCAACTACCTGATGCGAGGTTGTAGACAGGTGGGGGTTGGTCTCATCTCCCACGCAACCAGCACCAGAACAAGAGGACACAGTCTCAAGCTGTGCCAGGGGAAGCTTAGGGTCAAGGTGAGGAGAAAGTTCTTCACAGAAAGAGTAATTGGCTATTGGAATGGGCTGCCCAGGGAGGCGGTTGAGTCACCATCCCTGGAGGTGTTCAAGAGGTGATTTGATGTGGCACTTGAAGCCATGGTTTAGTTAGTCATGAGGTGTCAGGTGATAGGTTGGACTTGATGATCTCTGAGGTCTTTTCCAACTTTATTGATTCTATGATTCTATGAATTTTATATAAGACTGTGACGATTAAGCTGATTTTTAGTAGTCCACCTACTAAGAATAGGCTATCAGGGAGTGATAGGACTAGGGGGAATGGGATGAAGCTGGAGGTGGGGAGATTCAGGCTGGACATGAGGAGGAAGTTCTTCACCGTGGGGGTGGTGAAGGCCTGGAATGGGTTGTCCAGGGAGGTGGTTGAGGCCCCGTCCCTTGAGGTGTTTAAGACCAGGCTGGATGAGGCTCTGTCCAGCCTGATCTAGGGTAGAGTGTCCCTGCCCATGGCAGGGGGGTTGGAACTAGATGATCCTTGTGGTCCCTTCCAACCCTAACTGAAACTATGAAACTATGAAACTATGAAGTCTTCACTAGGAGGCACTTTTATGTTGAGAGAAAAGTCACTTAATACGTATGTCCATTTCATTTGCAGTTCAGAACAAACAGTCCAGTCATAGGTAGGCGTGGATTAACACACACTCTGCAAAGCATTATGTTTGCAGAAGCAGATATTACATCTTTTGTGCAGCCCAACCCAAGCCTTATTTTGCTGTCCATTGCTGGAAAATAATACTGATCAGAATAAAAGGTACCTCCTGGGAAAGGAGTACTGCTAAGCTACAAGGTGTTTGGCTGGAGTGAGAGTCCTCTGCCTAAATGCCAGAGCTGAAAGAGGGCAGTTGAAAAGATTTTCAGGATTATTATACAGTTTTATGTAGGTTGTTTCCATGTGTTCGGTGTTCAGAATTAGATCCTAGGATCTTGTCTGTCTATAAGCAGCTTTGTGAATTCACATTGGTGACAATTTCACTAATTTTCAGATAATTTCCTTACACCTGGTGTTCTGCTGCCAGTACTGTGGGTGCAATAAAGATTTCTGTTATACTCCATGCTTTTCATGCTCAAAAGTTCAATTCAGAAAGTAACTCTTCAATCAGATGATCATGTCCAGCTCAGTCTATTTCCTTGCGTATGTGTCCTGGAGACCACGGACACTTGAGTATGTGACAAAATTTCAACCTATATGAATCTTAAAAAAAATAATTAAAGCATTTATAAGCACAGATAAACTGCACTTAAATGAAGAAGATATTAATTCATCCATGCTTTTAGAAGCTTAGCCTGACAAGGGCAAAATGTTGCTGACCTTCCTTATGGCATGCTTCTGAAGTCATGAAGGTGAAGGCTATGCAGAGAGCAATGAATAATATTTTAACTACTGCATTAGGAAATGTGCTCAATTTCTTACTCACACATAAATAAACAGGCAGCAGGAAGATCTGCAATTGATTTTGCAAATTTTATAAATAACTGCACAAATAATTAATAGTGTTAATCCATCTGGTTTCCATCTCATCGTGCCCTCTACTTCAGAGTTTGGTTTTATGTTCTAAAATCCAAAAGGACAGCTAAGCGTTTGAACAGAAAAGAAAAGAAAAAACAAATGTTTAAACTAAAGTGATGTCAGCCTACAAGAGGGCTGTGCAACATACCACAAAATCATTTTAATTGTAAATGCAGAGAATTGCAAACATCTTACAGAACCAAATGTGCACTTTTTGAAAAGCAATGAGAATGATTTATTGGAACTTGCTTCCAAGTTCTTAATCATAATAAACAAATTATAGAAACTGACTGCCAAAAAGAATGCATCTGTTTTCATCATCATTCACAATACTCAAAAAAATAAGACCACAGCCTAATAAGTCTTACAATTAATTAGATTTCTCTCTTCCTTTATCTACGTGTTAGGTGAAAAGTTACTGCTTCTTGATTATTAAGCAATATTCAACAACTTTGCTTTTATATTTCTAATGTAACAATTTGGCTTATGTTAGTTTTGAGACATTTAGTGACTTTTATGTGAGTGGGAACATCTCTTTTTTACATCCTCTGTGATGACAGTTTTTCAGTCTCCTGAGGACATGATATGGAATTTTTATTCATATACTTCCTCTTTTGAAAGAATACACCTGTCTGTATGTTCCTTATCTGTAAGCACTCTGTAAGCTGTTCCTAATAGACTAGGCTCAGTGTCGTGTGTAACAATAGTCCATTATAATGTTCTTGTCCTTGTCCACTGGTGCCCTTTTAAAGCTCAAATGAAATTTAACTGATCAACAAACAATGCACTGTTCTGTCCTCTACAGTATTTTTTTAAGGTTTTAATTCAGCACTTATTTCAGGACACCTTTGACTGATACATTCATGCATTCTACTTGTTTAGCTGTCCATTTGTATTTGAGCAATTAAGAAAGAGAGACAGTGTTGTGGATTGGGAGAGCAATCCTCCCACCACGGGCAGAAATAACGACTCAGGCAAACGGATTGCAAAAGTAATGGAAATTTTAAATAGAAAAACAAAAAGGAACAACAATGAAAGTTTTACAGAGAAGCACAAGCACTGTGACAAAGAGAGAGAGATCCCCATCACCACCTAGGGGTACACCCAAAACTCCCCCCAGGGCTCTTTCTCCCCCCCCAACCCAGCCTTAGGCCTGGGCAGGCCCAAGGGAGGCAGCTCAGGCCATTTTACCTAGGCACCGGCAGGGAAAGAAAGAGGAAGAGAAGACCCCGCGTGGATGTTTTATAGGGGAGCAGGGCATTATGGGAAATGGAATACCTGGTTTCCTGTGACCACCCCCCTGGGCTGGGCCCACCCCGTGGGACCTCCCAGGTGTGGTCTGTGCAGTGGCATCCGGGCCCAGCACCCAGCCTAAACCACCACAGACAGGCAAGGAAAAAGGGGTGGAGGGGTGGCCCTGTACATCAGGGAGGCACTTGATGCCATTGAGATGGAGATCAGGGATGATCGGGTTGAGTGCTTGTGGGTGAAAATTAGAGGGATGACCAGCAGGGCAGACATCCCAGTTGGAGTCTGTTATAGACCACCCAACCAGGAGGAAGATGTTGATGAAGCATTCTATAGGCAGCTTAAGGCTGTCCCAAGATCACCTGACCTTGTTCTCATGGGTGACTTCAACCCGCCTGATATCTGCTGGGATCTCACCACAGCAGAGAGGAGGCAGTCTAGGAGGTTCTTAGAGTGCACGGAGGACAGCTTCTTATGCCAGGTGCTGCGTGAGCCTACCAGGGGTAAGGCTCTGCTTGACCTCCTCTTCACCAACAGGGAAGGGCTGGTGGGGGATGTGGTGGTCGGAGGGTGTTTAGGCACCAGTGATCACGAGATAATTGAATTTTCAGTATTCAGTAAAACTAAGAGGAGCAGCAAGAAGACCTCCACTCTGGAGTTCCGGAGGGCAGACTTCAGGTTACTCAAGGAACTAACTCAGAAGGTTCCTTGGGAAACAGCCCTTAAAAATAAAGGGGTCCAGGAGAGCTGGACCTACTTCAAGGAAGAACTCTTGAAGGTGCAGGAACAGGCTGTGCCAATGTGCTGGAAGATGAGCTGCCCGGGGCAGACGGCCTGGATGGTCAATGAACTTCTAAAGGAACTAAGGGCAAAAAAGAGGGTGTATCATCTTTGTAAGAAAGGGGAGGCAACCCATGGAATGTTTAAGGATGTTGCTAGGTCTTGTAGGAAGAAAATTAGGGAGGCAAAAGCACATTTGGAGCTCAGACTGGCCTCTGCTGTGAAGAAAAACAAAAAGTCCTTCTATAAATATATTAATAGCAAGAGGAGGGGCAAGGACAACCTCCAATCTTTAGTGGACACAGGTGGAAACATGGTAGCAAAAGATGAGGAAAAGGCAGAGGTACTTAACACCTTCTTTGCCTCAACTTTTACTATCAGCACAGAATGTCTTCCAGACAGCTGGCCTGCAGAGCTGGCAGAAGGAGCCAGGGAGCAGCATAGTGCCCCTCTGTTCCAGGATGGGATAGAGATCTTCTCAGCCGCTTGGAACCCCACAACTCCATGGGACTGGATGGGATCTATCCTAGAGTGCTGAGAGAGGTGGCAGATGAGCTGGCCAAGCTGCTCTCCATCATTTTTCAGCAGTCCTGGCTCACTGGAGAGGTTCCAGAAGACTGGAAGCTGGCCAACGTGGTGCTTATCCACAAGAAGGGCCAGCTGGAAGAGCCAGGGAATTATAGGCCTGTCAGCCTGACGTCAGTGCCAGGCAAGATTATGGAACAGGTCATCTTGAGTGCGATCACACAACACTTCCAGGATGGCCAAGGGATCAGGCCTAGCCAGCATGGATTTAGTAAAGGCAGGTCCTACCTGACCAACCTGATCTCCTTCTATGATCAGGTGGATGTGGGGTGGCCTGTGGATGTGGTCTACCTGGACCTCAGCAAGGCCTTTGACACTGTCCCCCACAGCAAATTCCTGGCCAAGATATGAGCCCATGGCTTGGATGGGAGCACACTGCGTTGGGTTAGGAACTGGCTGGAGGGCAGAGCCCAGAAAGTGGTGGTGAATGGTGCCACATCCAGCTGGCAGCCAGTCACTAGTGGTGTGGCTCAAGGATCAGTGCTGGGCCCCATGCTCTTCAACATCTCTATTGATGATCTGGATGAGGGCATTGAGTCCATCATCAGTAAATTTGCAGATGACACCAAGCTGAGGGCAGGAGTTGATCTGCTGGAGGGTAGAAAGGCTTTGCAGAGGGACCTCGACAGGCTGGACAGATGGGCAGAATCCAACGGCATGAGATTGAACACATCCAAGTGCCGGGTTCTGCAGACTGGCCACAGCAACCCCATGCAGTGCTACAGGCTGGGGTCAGAGTGGTTGGAGAGCGGCCAGGCAGAGAGGGACCTGGGGGTGCTGGTCGATGGTAGGCTGAACATGAGCCAGCAGTGTGCCCAGGCAGCCAAGAAGGCCAATGACATCCTAGCCTGCATCAGGAACAGTGTGGCCAGCAGAGGACACAGTCTCAAGCTGCACCAGTGGAGGTTTAGACTGGATGTTAGGAAGAAGTTCTATACAGAGAGAGTGATTGCCCATTGGAATGGTCTGCCCGGGGAGGTGGTGGAGTCACCATCATTGGAGGTGTTCAGGAGGAGACTTGATGGGGTGCCTGGTGCCATGATCTAGTTGTTTAGGTGGGTTGGATTTGTTGATAGGTTGGACGCGGTGATCTTGAAGGTCTCTTCCAACCTGGTTTATTGTATTGAAACATTATCTTATCGATTGTACCCTGTATACACAGTCAAGTGAGACTCTTAACTCTGGAGGACAGTAGGAATCCATTGCCTCCTACCAATGTTTGGATGACCTTTTTGGCAGGTAAGCGGGAAAACCAAACCCTGTCAAAAAATCCCAAAGCACTATGTCGGAAATTATGCCACAACTTCCATGCTAGGAAAATGTTAAACCAATGGTCTGGATATTTCTGCTCCTCTGTAATTTTACTTATTGAAGCTCTTAGAAAGCCTGAAATATATCTAAACATATCCATAGAAACTTCATTATCTGAACGTGTTTGAAAGTATCATAAATGATGCAATGTTCCCTTTTAGCAAGGCTTCTATTTCATTTAGCAAAATAAAAAGTGTCTAATTGTGTTACTAGGTCTTGTAGTAGCTTGGCACTACAATTGCTTTTATAGGTACAGAGATGGGATATTACATAAATGTAACAACAGGAAACAAATCCATATTTAATTGGCAAGAAAAAGCTTGTTATATCACCTCAATCATACAACCAAATCATTAATCCAGTTGACAGGTTTGTCCCAGATTCTCATTCTTTGGTGAACAATTCAAATAAAGTAACCAGGGAGGGAAGTTTGGTTGATGTATACTCTCAGCAACACATTTAAGCAAAATTCAGGCAAAATGTCCTTTATATATAATAAGGGTACATTTTCACGTAAAAGAACTACCTAGGAAATTCCCAGTTCTTGTAATTGTTTATTTTGTGCCTAGAGTTCACTTTATTAATGGAAATAGGCTTTCACCATGTTTCTGAAACTGTCACATTTTCAATCATTTATACTTCATCACCCAAAGCACTTGATTAGATTGAGATATAAATGTCCTAGACATTGTGCAAGGGTACATTAAATGAGAATCCCTGCCAAAGAGAGCTTACTCTGGTATATCACAGTTATAAAAGAGCCTGCAATATTGAATATTTTGAGGTTTGTACAATCTTCAGATAAATATATCCAATTCTGTGTGGATTATCAGCCCAAAATATTGAAGGTGTCTGCCTTAGTCAAGCAGCTAGGAATGAATTTATTCTGATAAATGCAAAGTTGTTAGCTTTTTATGTCTTCAAGCCTATACCACTAATATTTCATTTGGCTTTGATCCAATATAAATGAAAATACCTGCTTGGAGGAATAGTAAATAATTATTTATTAATTCCCTGATCCCCACCTTTTCCACTAAAAGGCTGTTAACAAAATATGGGATATTTAAAAAACTTAACATGAAATATGCCAAGTCTTTTTGAAGAAGGACTTGTTCACTTTGAATACTGAAATACAAGTCCTTTTTTTCCTAAAAGCATGCAGCCTGTGAGAGACAGGCTGTAACTGTGACAAGGTTCATATTCACTGTCTACATCAGTAGCAGCTGATAGACTACCCAGAATGAGAGGAAATGTTCAATATCTTGCAATGTCAGGACATATGGGCCACATTTCAAAAAGGTATCTATACCAAACCATGTTGTCTGTTATGGCTGGCACAGCCAGAGGTAGAGAAAGGTGGACTAGTTCCAGAACCTCCTTTCAAATTCCACTCAGCTGACAGACCTCATTAAACTGTATTTCTTAAACCACGAGAACTTAAGAGTGAACTTCTGCCTTTTCTTTTAAAATACTCCCTATTACAGAGATGAGGGTCAGAATCCAGGGCCAAGAGTCATCAGAGAAAGGTTTTCTTATGCAAGAATTTCTCTCCTAGCACTTGCATCCTAACTATTACCTCTTTCTGCCAAATTGATGAAAGGTTTTGACCCTACTGGGTTTTTACCCCTTCAAAATAAAAAGGCTCCCATGGAAACAAAGACAGACAAGTATTGTCAGAACACAGAAGATTTATATTGCTTGTTTTTACCATAACAAGTGGTATTTTGAGTGGAAAGAAATTACTTGCAATCACAGTACACAAAAATTCTTAATGATAATAATAAAGTTACCCACAGCATGCAAAACAAGGATGAAAATTATTTTGGTTTACAGCTTTTCAGGTATTTCACATACAAGAGTAGCTAAGATGACCTACGATTTCATGCTGACATCACATAGATATAACAGTTTCCCATGAATGTGAGAACAGATAAAACTCATCACCAGCAGATTTGACATTCAACATGCCAGATGTGGGAAATTAAATCAATTTCTCCACAAATCAAAGAAAATGTTTGCACCAATTTTTGGGTTGTGAACTTCTGAGTTATGCACACTCTGATTCAAACTCCATTACTTCTTTCATGTCAGCTCTGCTTATGGTTTTGATTCAACACTGCTGTGATGGAGAATATGTCACTCACATCTTTCCTTTTCAGTCAGCTACTTAAAATAGCATGCAAAATGGGTTTTGAAAAAAACATATTATAACCCAGTTCCAGCAGCAATCCAGGGCAAGACCACTTACTTTAACAAAGTAAGCAAACAAAAGCCCACCAACCCTGTGGCAATACATTTGGGAAAGCCTGTTTCCAGTACATAAAGGGAAAAAGACTGAATGGTACTGGGAAATACAAGACAGATTGCTTTATAACCTCTCCCTGCCTTCAAGATCTCCTGCCTTGTGAAGCAGGAACAGACTCTCATTCCACCACCACCTGGAAATCTCTTTGATGATCCCAATCCAGAATTCCTGCAGACAAATTTTCTTGCAGCGGCATGAGTTTTAGCTAGTGGTCCAGAAGAGCCCAAAAGATGAGAGTGCCTCTCTGCCACTCCAGTTTTTCAGAGCCAGACAAATCTTCTATCCACTGCTTATTTTGTTCTGTGACAGATGTGGTCTCACTCCCTTTTCCACCAGTCAGCTTTCCAGCCACTTTTCCACAGGTGTTGCATGCAATTGCTGTGTAGTATTGTAATTAGTGACACAGTTTAGTGATCACTTAACAGTGGTGGCTTAATGGCTGGACTCCATGATCTTAAAGGTCTCTTACAGCCACAGAACTCTATGATTCTAAGATGTCAGGATTTGAGCTGAGATACTACAGGGTCACAAAACTTATGTAAGCAGTTCTCAAAAGTCCTATTCACATTGAAACAATAAATTTAAATAATGAATGTCCTTTTCATTGATGAATAGCACTGTTATTTTGCTGGCTGTGTAGAAAATATTTTCAGATCTGATTATTTTATTCATGTGTTTGACTGTGTAGAGAGTGTAGAACCACCATCTACCTGCTGAAGGTCAGTGAACAATTTAACTCGCCTCTTCTCAGAGACACATATGCCAAAATATTGAGGCCGTATTTTCAAATTAGTTTTGATTCTTCAGTATTATAACATGGATCTCATGCTTCACCTGCTGTATTGGGTGATTTCCTAAATTATTGTTTTTATTTGCCCATTAAAACTGAAGATCACACAACACAGAAGATGTCTAAAATATAACTGACCAGTTGTATTTTGAAGAATCCATACAAATTGAGTAGTATTTTCCTAATTTGGAAAGACTATTCTATAATCCTGCAGAGATTCTGCCACATGCTTTTAACACAGTTTCTGCCTGCAATCAAACACAAATAAAACCCCATAATTTTCACAGCTCTCATTCATAATTTGTAATTAATAAAATGCAAGCTGTTCATATCAGTTTGTCAGACAGATATTTTCAGAAAACCTTTAAGATTTTTTTTTGAGAATCTTACTTATCTAACAGATCAGCAGGGAAAGACAGAAAGGAAACTATTTATAGCTATGTTTTATTTCTTTTCTACTGCAGTTACTGAGAAGCATAAGTCCATTCAGAAAACTGTTTTGAACAGAGTGAACAATGACTCACAGACCATAACTTCAGCTTCTGTGACAGCTTTGGTGTCACCTTGACCTAAAAAAAAAGGGCATCATTTTAAAAAAGCATTCCTCCTTTGTTGGTAACAGAATCTTGAATCTTATCCATTTGTGCCATTGCGTGGTTTTTAAGTGCTAGGTTTAGAAAATAAGTTATTCATAGTTAAAACACAACTTTTTTCTGGAACTTGTTCTTCTAATGAAAAGCAACAAGTTCAGACTCCTATGGATTTAAACACGGAATTTGTTTTGTTAAAATTAATATACCCTTTCTGTGTACAAAACTCACACTTAGAAATAAATAATTTCAGTGACAGGACAAGGAGCAATGGTTTTAAACTGGAACAGGATAGATTTAGGTTGAACATAAGGAAGAAGTTCTTCACAATTAGAGTTGTAAAATATTGGAACAGGCTTCCCAGGGATGTGGCTGAGGCCCAGTGTCTGGAAACATTCAAGGTCAGACCTGGTGTGGCAATCTGGTCAAGCTGGAGGTGTCCCTGCTCACTGCAAGATGACCTTTGACTCTTCCAACCCAGTTCAATCTGTGCATCTATTGAAAGAGTAAAAATTAATATTTTGTATTCAGTAGTTAAAGTTGAATCCACGGTACATATCACCATTTCTCAGGTCTAATTTTCAGTTTTTAAAATTCAGAAATTTGAAGGTGTTGTAGGTTAAGGGAAATCAAGAGTTAATTGGCATAACCACAAATAAAATTCCTCCAGAGGCTAGAGAGAATCCCGGGCTCATGGGAAGCTCATCCCAGGATAATGTATTCTGTTATTCTATTCTGTTTCCCTGTATTTCTCTGTTTAAAGGAGTGTACAGCCAGTCTCACTCTCTTCTCTTTCCATCTTGGAAAGCACACATGCTGTTATTTTTTGTGGGGAATAGGTTTTTCTCCTGGCCTTGGCTGGCAGAGCATTCCTGGCTATGCAACTGGGCCTGTTGAAGCCTGTAATAGGCCTGGGTCTAGCTGGGCTGGAGTGGGGCAATTTGGCTGCTCTTGGGCATGCTGATATTCAGTGGGATGGAGGTTGCTGGAAGGCTCTGGAAAGTTTTGGCCTGGTAGGCCCAGACCTGCTTAGCCACTTGGATCCCCACAAGTCCATGGGACCAGATGGGATCCATTCTAGGGTGCTGAGAGAGCTGGCGGATGAGCTGGCCAAGCCACTATCCATTATTTTTCAACAGTCCTGGCTCACTGGAGAGGTCCCAGAAGACTGGAAGCTGGCCAATGTGGTGCCCATCCACAAGAAAGGCTGTTTGGATGAACCAGGGAATTATAGGCCTGTCAGCCTGACGTCAGTGCCAGGCAAGATTATGGAACAGGTCATCCTGAGTGCAATCACTCAGCACTTACAGGATGGCCAAGGGATCAGGCCCAGCTAGCAAGGATTTGGGAAGGGCAATTCCTACCTGACCAACCTGACCTCCTTCTATGATCAGGTGACCCACCTGGTGGATGTGGGGAGGCCTGTGGATATAGTCTACCCGGACTTCATCAAGGCCTTTGACACTGTCCCCTACGGCAAACTCCTGGCCAAGCTGGCAGCCCATGGCCTGGACAGGAGCACACTGTGTTGGGTTAGGAACTGGCTGGAGTGCCAAGCCCAGAGAGTAGTGGTGAATGGTGCCACATCCAGCTGGCGGCCTGTCACTAGTGGTGTGGCTCAAGGATCAGTGCTGGGCCCCATGCTCTTCAACATCTTTATTGATGATCTGGATGAGGGCATTGAGTCCATCATCAGTAAATTTGCGGACGACACCAAGCTGGGGGCAGGAGTTGATCTGCTGGAGGGTTGGGAGGTTTTGCAGAGGGACCTCGACAGGCTGGACAGATGGGCAGAGTCCAGCAGCATGAGACTGAACACATCCAAGTGCTGGGTTCTGCACATTGGCCACAGCAACCCCATGCAGTGCTACAGGCTGGGGTCAGAGTGGTTGGAGAGGGGCCATGTAGAGAGGGACCTGGGGGTGCTGGTCGATGGTAGGCTGAACATGAGCCTGCAGTGTTCCCAGGTGGCCAGGAGGGCCAATGGCATCCTAGCCTGCATCAGGAACAGTGTGGCCAGCAGGAGCAGGGAAGGCAGAGGTTGGTCTCTTCTCCCAGGCAACCAGCACCAGAACAAGAGGATACAGTCTCAGGCTGTGCCAGGGGAGGCTTAGGCTGGATGTTAAGAAGTTCTACACAGAGAGAGTGATTGCCCACTGGAATGGGCTGCCCGAAGAGGTGGTGGAGTCACCATCACTGGAGGTGTTCAGGAGGAGACTTGATGAGCTGTTTGATTGCATGGTTTAGTTGATTAGGTGGTGTCTCTTCCAACCTGGTCTGGTCTATTCTATTCTATTCTATTCTATTCTATTCTATTCTATTCTATTCTATTCTATTCTATTCTATTCTATTCTATTCCTTTTACCTGAGTGCCTTTTGCCTATTTTTGTAAATAGAATGTCCATTTAAACTTCCAATGCAGTGTGGAGGATTTTTTTTACTGCTTGGGAAGGGTAGAATACCTTTTCTGTCCTTTTGTCCTCTGCAACTCATGGCTCAAAACTAGGACAGCAGGTCATTCCCATTACTTGCAGATCTTCTAGACATTGGGAATGAACAAATTCATAGGTTGTTTGTAAGAGGTTAAGTTTACTCCCTCTCTCTAAAATAGAACACCTGCCTCCAAAGAACATCTGTTCCCTCAGTTCAGAATGAGGTCTTTTTCTCTTAAGGATGCCCTTATAGAAGTTGAGGATTTAGGGATTACAATAAAACAAAATATAGGTAAACCAAAAAAAGTCATTAAGACTCATACTTACTCAGAAGTCCTTGTAAGGCACTGTCATTGAAATAAAATTGTCCCCAAGGGGATTTTTTTAAGCAAAAGAATGGTATTTCTTTCTACTCAGCTGAAGTGATTAGAATAATATATACACCTCTGACAAGAACAAATTTTAAGTAATGACACTTTACAGTTTAGAAAATAATGAAGATCTCCAAACTTAACAAACCATTTGTGGCAGGGTGAGAAAGTTCTCCTGCACACACACAAAGAAACCACAGCTAACTCAGTCGGAGAGGCAAATGAAATAAGCTGCATTTACAAGCAAAAATGGAATGCAGATGGATATGTACAAAAATATACAATATTTACAATATATACAGAAATATACAGCAATGAATGTAATACAGAAGACCTTTTTCCCCCCTTTCAGACAGGGGTTTCCCCCTGTGCCCCCCTCTCCCTCCCTACCTCCCCTTTTTCCCCAAAAAGGTTAGAGAGAGAGAGAAAGGCAATTAAGGAGAAAAATTCTGTTAGCTCAAAGTGTGCACAAGAATTAGTTTTCTTATCTGGTTAGCTTTGTTAATTCAAGGTTGCCTCTGTCCATAGCTGTTGCCTCAGAGAGAGAAAAGCAGACAGGCCCACAGGAGCAGAGAGAACAGACTGAACTAGACTGAGACAGACTGAGCTACAACTCAAACTTAAAAGTTGCACTCTACCAATCTATCAATGAAATTAGTTTAGACTATCTTGTTGTCATTTAAATATCAAAAGCATTCAGCCAGAGTATTCCAGCAACTGTGCCTTTCTCAAAGGCACAGCCTAAACCAGTCACAATCTACCCCTTCTAAACAACTTCATTGGCTGTTCGTACTGTCCATCCAATCGAAAACAATATCTATAGTTTGCAAGTAAAGTTCATAGTCCATTCCGGCTATCCTCAGGTGTAGACAATTCAGAAGTCCAAGAAAATCAGGAAAACAGAAAAAAAGGAAAACAGTTTGTATCTTCGCAGATGAAGTGAAGAAAAGGGAAACAGGGAAACAGGGACTCTCAGTTGACTCAGGGCTCTCAGGGTTCTCAGGGTTCGTGCACCGTGGATTCCTCAAGGATTCTTCCTTTGGGCGCGATGTAGCTGTACAACATTCTGAAATTAAACTCTCTCAGCTAAAGTTAAATCTCTTTGTGGAATACACTGAATTTCACCATTCTCGTGCATTACCCAATAAGTGTGACCCAGACCTTCAGCTGAAACCACCCCTCGGACAGGTTTAGCCTCTCCTGAGGCAGAAAATACCCAAACAGTTTTACCCAACAGATTCTTTTCTCTAACAACAGGAACTCTATCACCTTCTACTTTCTGTAGCATACCTGAATGTGCCAGTCCATCTCTGTTCACTGAACTTTTACTATTTACCAGCCAGGTTGCTTGTGCTAAATGCTTTTCCCAGTTTTTCAAACATCCACCCCCCATGGCTTTAAGAGTGGTCTTCAGCAAACCGTTGTAGCGTTCAATCTTCCCTGCAGCTGGTGCATAGTAGGGAATGTGGAATATCCACTCAATGCCGTGCTCTTTGGCCCAGTTCTTTACAAGGTTGTTTTTGAAGTGAGTTCCATTGCCTGACTCAATCCTCTCTGGAGTTCCGTGTCTCCACAGGATTTGTCTCTCCAGACCAAGAATGGTGTTGCGTGCAGTTGCATGTGGAACTGGATAAGTTTCCAACCATCCAGTGTTTGCCTCTACCATAGTAAGCACATACTGCTTACCAGAATGAGAACGTGGTAGAGTGATGTAGTCAACTTGCCAAGCTTCACCATACTTGGACCATCTTTCACCATACCATAAGGGCTTAAGTCTCTTTGCCTGCTTAATAGCAGCACAAATGTCACAGTCATGGATGACTTGTGTGATAGCATCCATGGAAATGTCTATGGATCTGTCATGTGCCCACTGGTAGGTTGCATCTCTGCCTTGATGTCCTGATGAATCGTGAGCCCACCAAGCTAAGAATATCTCACCTCAGTGTTTCCAGTCGAGATCTAGATCAGAGTCCATGTCTACTTGAGAAACTCTTGCAGCTAGATCTGCCTGATGGTTGTGTTGCTGTTCCTCAGTAGCTTTGCTCTTAGGGATTTGAGCATCAATGTGTCTCACCTTCACTGGAATTCTCTCGATTCGATCAGCAATGTCCTGCCACAGGTCAGCTGCCCATATAGGCTTTCCTTTTCTCTGCCAACCATTCCTCTTCCAGTCCTTTAGCCAATCCCACAGAGCATTGGCTACCATCCATGAGTCAGTGTAGAGATAAAGCTTTGGCCATCTCTCACGTTCAGCTACGTCGAGAGCTAGCTGGACAGATTTTACCTCTGCAAATTGACTGGATTCTCCTTCTCCATCCTTTGCTTCTGCAACTCAGTGTGTTGGACTCCACACTGCAGACTTCCACCTTCGCTTGTTCCCGACAAGACGACAGGAACCGTCTGTGAACAAAGCATATTTCTTTTCATCATCACAAGGGTCATTGTAAGGAGGAGCTTCCTCAGCACGAGTTACTCTCTCCTCTGGAGGTTTAATACAGTTGGTACCTTCAGGCCAACTTGAGATCACCTCCACTAGACCAGGCCTTTCAAGATTTCCCATTCGAGCTCTCTGTGTTATCAGAGCCATTCACTTAGACCAGATGGAATCTGTTGCATGATGTGGTGTGGAACCTTTGCCTTTGAACATCCAATTCAAAACTGGTCATCTGGGAGCTAAGAGAAGTTGTGACTCAGTTCAAATTACTTCAGAAGCTGCTTTTACTCCTTCATAGGCAGCTAGAATCTCTTTCTCTGTTGGAGTATAATTAGCCTCTGAACCTCTGTAACCTCGAGTCCAAAAACCAAGAGGTATCACAGTATCACAGTATAACCAAGGTTGGAAGAGACCCCAAGGATCATCAAGTCCAACCTGTCCCAACAGACCTCACAACTAGACCATGGCACCAAGCGCCACGTCCAATCTCCCCTTGAACACCTCCAGGGACGGCGACTCCATCACCTCCCTGGGCAGCCCATTCCAATGACGAATGACTCGCTCATCCACATGTCTCACCTGGAGCTCTTTGCCACAAGCATCAGGTTGGACCATTGTCACTTGCAGATGTGTACAAAATGTTCTTAATGTCTGGACCATCTCGGACAGGTCCCAGACCCATTGCTTGAACTACCTCTTGCTTTATCTGGTCAAAGGTTGCTTGTTGCTCAGATCCCCAGTGGAAATTGTTTCTCTTTCAAGTCACACCATACAGTGGTTTCACAATCTGACTGTATCCAGGAAGGTGCAGTCTCCAAAATCCCACTATCCCCAAGAAACGTAGAGTTTCTTGCTTGTTCATGGGATTTGCCATGGTAGAGACTCGTTTACCACATCATGGAATGTGTCGGCGTCCATCCTGCCACCGCACTCCAGAAAACTGGATCTCTCTGGTAGGTCCTTTCACCTTGTCTCGCTTGATGGCAAAACCTGCTTTCAGGAGAATGTCAATGACTTTGTTACCTTTCTCGAAGACTTCTTCAGCAGTTTTACCCCAGACCATGATATCATCGATGAACTGGATGTGTTCTGAAGCACCACCTTTCTCCAGAGCATCGTGGATCACTGCATGACAGATGCTGGAGCTGTGGATCTGGCCCATTGACAATCTGTTGAAAGTGTACTGGATTCCTCTCCAGGTGAAAGCAAACTGAGGCCTGCATCCCTATGCTATGGGAATAGAGAAGAAGCATTAGCAATGTCTATGGCAGCATACCATTTGGCCTCCTTGGATTCCAGCTCATACTGGAGTTCCATCATGTCTGGTACTGCTGCACTCATAGGTGGACTTACTTCATTCAGGGCTTGGTAGTCAACTGTCAGATGCCAGTCTCATTCTGCTTTCACACAGGCCACACTGGACTTTGATGAAAGGTGAAGGAGTTTTGCTGATGACTTTCTGACTCTCCAACTGACGAATCAGATTCTGAATGGGCAACAAAGAGTCACGGTTAGTCTGTCTTGTCTGTGATGCACAGTCGAGAAGTAACCAGCAATTTAATGTCTCATCTGTGTTGTCCCACAATGCAGATTCATCAGAAAGCTCAGGTCTAACAGACAGCGTCAATTTTTGTCCATCAACTTCTACAGATGCTACTCCAAAAGCCCATTTGTAACCTCTAGGGTCTTAAATGCCCTTCTCTCAGAAATCAATTCAAATATAAGGGTGCATCAGGTCTGGTCACAACTGTATGCTTCCTCCACTGTTTACCAGTTAAACTTTATCAACCTCCACCTTAGTTAACTCTTGAGATCCACCAGTGACTCCCAGAAGAGTTATGCCTCTGATCCTGGTAATTTGATAGCATTATGGTGCACTGAGCCCCCTGTGTCAACCAAGGCCCTGTACTTCTGAAATTGTGAAGTGCCAGGCCACTGGATGTACACCATCCAATAGATTTCTATTATCTTGTTAACCCTCTCTCACCCCTGGCAGGAGGCAGGGCACCCCTGTTATGGGGAACATGCCCACATGTGCAATGAGCACAGTGTGCAGTGTTAGACCATGGTCACTGTGGAGCTATTAGAGTTGTCCTGGGAAACTGTAGAAGTAACAGCTACCCTTCTGGTATTGCTACCTAGGGTTCTGCCACTTTGCAGTCCCTCAGTCTCCCGAAAAGATTAGAAGTTAGTGACATTCCCATCTGTTCAGTTCTTATCAAATCTCATCACGCAGAGTTATCCAAATAATTCCACGTAATTGCCTTGGTGGTCTGATTTGGTTTGATCTGTTTTGGAATGACCTGTTTTGGAATTACATCCTAGGAGGACATCTATTCCTCACAGAGGAAACCTGTATCCATGTGGAGGAAGAATTGGAATTATATCTCTGTGTCAATTGGGAGATGGTGTTTTTTAATTCATCCTTCAGCTCTTTCATGCAATTCTTTATTTCACCAGACAGAGTTTCAATGGCTGAAACCAAAGAAACACGTGTGTGACCGGTTGATGCACCGTTCAGAGCAGATAAGGAGCCAATCCTAGCTTGGCTTGGTAGATGCTACGATACAGGTGCTCCAGCTCTAATGGTTGGAGACAAGTCAGCAGCTCAACTAGGAACTCTCTCAAAGGATAATGGAATAGATAGACATCTAGGCTGGACTCTCGGTAAGGTGACTCTGGGATACGCTTTAATGGCAACTCTCATGAGATATCCTTCCCGAGATGATCTCCCAGGATCCTAAGCCCTGGACTACCATAGAGGAAGGAATAAGCGTCTGAGAGAATTTGCTGTTAGAGAGGTACTCTATGGTGACCATGAGACTCTGAATCCTGATGAAAATTCTGTAGGAACTGGTCTTGCTAAAAAGCTCATCAAACTTGCTCCTCCTAATTATGAAAATATTCTGGCAAGCAGAATTGTGGCAAGAAATTATGGCGGAGCTCTCCTACGGTGGCCAATTCACTGATCAGATGAGACCAATTGGAAGATAGCATGACACGTGTTTCGTTGGTTTCGGCCATTGAAACTCTGTTGGTGAATAAAGAATTGCATGAAAGAGATGAAGGATGAATTGTAAATTCCATCTCCCAATTGCACAAGGAAATAATTCCAATTCTCCTCTGGATGGATACAGGTTTCCTCTGTGAGGAATAGGCGTCCTCCAAGGATGTCATTCCAAAACAGGTCATTCAAAACAGGTCATTCCAAAACCGATCCACCAAAAAACAGACCACACAGGCAGTCACGTGGAAGTATTTGGATAACTCTGCGTGATCAGTTGGTGAGAACATGAACAGATGGGATGGTCAACAACTGCTAATCTTTCAGGAGACTGAGGGAACTGCAAAGTGGCAGAGCCCGACATAGGTAGCAATACCAGAAGGGTAGCTGTACTTCTACAGTTCCCCAGGACACTCTAATAGCCAACAGTGGCTCCGTTATAACACTGCACCATGTGCTCTTGCACATGTGGGCATGTTCCCCATAACTAGGGGTGCCCTGCCTCCCGCAGGGGGAGGAGAGGGGTACCAGAGATAACCGAATCTATTGGATGTGTACATCCAGTGGCCTGGCACTTCACAATTTCAGAAGTACAGGGCCTTGGTTGACACAGGGGCTCAGTGCACCATAATGCCATCAAATATCAGGGATCAGAAGCTATAACTATTCTGGGAGTCCTGGTGGATCTCAAGAGTTAACTAAGGTGGAGGTTGATTCTAAGTTTAACTGGTAAACAGTGGAGGAAGCACACAGTTGTGA